>CAWUFW010008669.1:600000-861908 GCA_963921515.1 Calotriton arnoldi
AGGCAGCCTGACTATGTCAGAGATTGCATCAGGACTGAGGTCCAAAAGATGCTGGAATTGGGAGTAATTGAACCCTCAGATAGTCCTTGGGCTAGTCCAGTGGTCCTGGTACCCAAATCTCATACCCAGGGTGGTAAGAGAGAAATGAGGTTTTGTGTGGACTACAGGGGCTCAATGCAGTCACTAGGACTGATGCTCACCCTATTCCTAGGGCAGATGAACTCCTTAATACTTTGGCCTCAGCCAAGTTCTTGAGCACATTTGACCTTACTGCTGGATATTGGCAAATCAGACTAGCTGAGGATGCCAAACCAAAAACAGCATTTTCAACCCCTAGTGGGCATTATCAATTTATTGTGATGCCCTTTGGCTTGAAGAATGCACCTGCCACATTCCAAAGGTTGATGAACAAAGTCCTTACAGGCCTGGACGCCTATAGTGCAGCATATCTTGATGATATAGCTGTCTTTGGCTCCAACTGGGAGGATCACCTGGTCCACCTAAAGAATGTTTTGGAGGCCCTGCAGAAAGCAGGCCTCACTATCAAGGCCACCAAGTGCCTGATAGGGCAGAGTAAGGTTGTGTACCTGGGCCACATTGTGGGTGGAGGCCAGGTTCAACCATTGCAGAGCAAAATCCAGACCATCATGGACTGGGTTGCTCCCACTACCCAGTCTCAGGTCAGAGCTTTCTTGGGCCTGACTGGGTACTACAGAAGAATTCTAAATGTATATGGGTCTATAGTGACTCCCTTGAATGATCTGACATCTAAAAGAATGCCCAAGAAATTTCAGTGGACAGTTAGCTGTCAAAAGGCATTTGATGATCTCCAGCAGGCCACGTGCACTGCTCCCATTCTGCAGAGTCCTGACTATTCTAAACAATTCATTGTCCAAACAGATGCATCTGAGTAAGGGGTAGGGGCTGTGTTGTCACAACTTAATGCAGAGGGTCAGGATCAACCAGTAGCTTTTATTAGCAGAAGGTTGACCCCCAGAGAGAAACGTTGGTCAGCTATTGAGAGGGAAGCCTGTGCTGCGGTTTGGGATCTGAAGAAGCTGAGGCCATACTTGTTTGGCACTCACTTCATTGTTCAGACAGACCATAAGCCCATCTTATGGCTAAAACAGATGAAGGGTGAAAACACCAAAATTTTGAGATGGTCCATTTCCCTACAGGGGATGGACTATACAGTGGAACATCGACGTGGGAGTAACCATGCCAATGCAGATGGACTCTCCAGATATTTCCACTTAGAAAATGAAGACTCAACTGGGCTGGGTTAGTCTCATCTCCTTACGTTTGGGGGGGGTTGTGTAGGAAAGTAGGATCTGCTTCTTATGGTTAACCCCACTTTTTGCTTGATGTTACACTGTTTTTGACTAGTCTGACTGGGATCCTGCTAATCAGGACCCCAGTCTTTCTGCTTTCTCCCTAGAATGTATTGACATGTACGTAGGTACACTCCAGATTGGATACTGGGGTACCCTTATAAGTCCCTAATATATGGTACCCATGTACCCAGGGCATAGTTACCCCAGAGGCATCCCATGGGCTGAAGCATGTATTATGCCACCCATGAGAGGCCATGCAAAATGGAACTACAGGCCTGCCATTGCAGCCTGTGTAAGATGGTGCATACACCACATACGTTAGATGTAGGTTTGCTATAGCTATAGGTCACTACACTTAAAACCTAAAAGTCACCCCTATAGCAGGCCTTGACAATCCTGAAGGCAGGGTGCTGGGTTTTACGTGAGAGGGTGCCCCTGCATGAGCAGAGCCCCTCTGCAGCCTTCGGAGACCATTCTCTCCGGGTTGTCTGTGACACAGCTAGACATATAGGTAGAGGTGCACTATAACCTCGCTGTAAATGCTATCTCGAAAACGGCTGAACAAAACATGTGGTGTTTGGTATGAAACACCTTTGAATCATACCTCCACACCAGTAACCGATGTGGGAGGTATGATTCCACCCTTCTGAAGCAAGCTTCATGGGGTCCCTGGTCTTCCTGGTACCAGCCTTCTCGACCCGGACAGCACAAAATGGATGCTGCCGACCAGAGACACATTTCTGCCCTCCTGCTGCTGAGCCAAGCTCGAGCAGAGGAAGGCAGCACAATAGGCATCCGGTCACAGGGAGGTGTGACCACCTCCCAGACAGGATTTAGTGTATTGGAGCTGGGTGGGTGCACTTCCAAAGTGCCTGAAAGTCTGCACGAGTGGCACACTTGGTGTCTCTGTGCATAGACCAGTTCAAAACAGTTCTGGGAGCCGTTGGCTCCTGCTCTGGCGCAAAACTGGACAAAGGACATGGGTGTAACCACCCCCCTGTATTGACCCTCCCCTGGGAGGGTCCCCTGAATCAGTCCAACCCTCTCCCGTGGGTACAAAAGGGCTTACCTGGCTGCAGGACCCTAGATTCGACGTAGACAAGATTCTGAACAGGAAACCACTGACCTTCGACCGTCTGGACACTCTGGACTTCGACTGGGCCCGACTTTGTCTCCCTCTCCGTCCAAAGCATCGTCTGTGCCCGTGCACCATACAGGCTCCGTGTAGGACCTGTGGAGCATCAAGGACAACTGAAGTATCTCCCTTGGGGTGAAGGAGTCACTCCCCTGCGTTTGCAGGCACCATAACACAACTGACCGGTCTGCTGATCCTGAGCTCCTGCAGACTCCGAAGGCTCCAGCAACACAGGTGGTGGGTTCCTATGTTCCTTGAGGTCAAGCTGCCCTCTCACCATGTTTGAGGCCAGTATCCCTCGTGGGGACCGCATAACCTGAACCCCTGTGCACTGCATACTTTTGCAATTGCATATGCTTGTTGGTCTTCCCCAACTTCGTGCATTGGGCTGTCGATAGCCCCAACCTCTGCGCACACTTCGTACAAAGGACTCCGGCCTCCTTGCACTCTGTGCCCTGCAAGCTGTGAATTTGTGAAACTGCTAGAGGTCCCCTCACTACTCCTGTGCCTTCGGCCTGTGGGTCCAATTGAGGGACAACACTGATTTTCTTGGGCTCCCCTGGTTGCTCCAGGCCTGCCCTGACTCCCCTTGCTGTGGTGAGTCCTCTGGTCCTTGCTGGATCAGACCATAACCTTCTTTGACCTTCTTCGTGGGTTACCGTTGCCAAGGCTTGTTGGTGCTCCCGCCGGACACCGACCACTCAGCACTCGACATCCTTCGTGGGACAGCTCGTATCCGGCTCCTGGTCATCCTCGATGTCTCCTGGTCCCTGTAGCTGTAGAGTCAATGTCTCCATCTTCGCACCTGAGGCACCTGACATCAGTGGGCATTCATCTACCGAGCCTCTGGTCACTCCTGAGTGACGAGTGACCCAGACTCTGTCCCCTCTGCTTTCAGGTTCCTTCCATCAAGAATCCACTGGCGGATTCCACCGGATACTTTTCTTCTTTCCAGTAGTGGCATTTCTTTGAAGACTCCCATTGAGAATGATGGCGGTTTCCGACGCCACTTCAGACCTATGCTCCCGGCTTCCCTGGGATAGGTAACTCGGGTGCAGCCAACCCCACGCTAAGGGCCGTGTGCAGTGAGGGATTGGTCACAAGGCCTGGCCTGTAGCCAGGCCCTGGGGCCAACCCCCAGAGAGGCAGCCAAACCCACGCTTCACAGGGTGTCCGGTTGTGCATGGCGGGGGGTGGTTCACTGACAAAATATTGAAAGCCAAAATATTGTGGTTAAAAATATTGTGTCAAACATGTTGAGCAGGAAAATATTGTTTTCTTATACTTATAATGTAAATGACAAAAATATCGAAAAATTTCGTTTTACACTAATATCAAAACATATATACAAAAATATCGTTTTTTTAAATATATATAGTTAAACATAATAAACATGAAATATTTTAATATATAACAGTAATATGATGTAAATTAAATATATTTAAACAATATAAAAAATATAAATAAATATATACTTATTCAAACAAACACACACATATATATATATATATATATACATATATATATATATGTATGCCCAACATAGACTAGTTGGGGGCCGTGGGGGAGCCCCAAGACCCCTGCAGCCCCAGCCGGCTACCCGCATACAGCAGGAGCCGGCATAGCTCCCGTCACTGGGAGCAGTTACTAATGCTGCTCCCTGCAGGCGGGAGCAATATTTTTATCTGATTCCCAGCCCGCTTCAGTGCAGTCAGGGAAACAAATGAAAAGTCTGCTCCCAGCAGGTGGGAGCATTTTTAAAGCTCCCGCCCGCTGGGAGCAAACTTGGTGTTTGCTCCCGTTTGGCGGGATTTTTGAAAATGCTCCCACCAAGTGAGAGCAAACACAGGTTTCCCTGCCCATTTACTCTCCTTTCCTGTTTGGCTCGCTTCACAAAGATATCTTCATCAGATTCAGATGAGCAGCCAGGGGCTTCTGCACTAGCTCAGCCATGTCAGCCACTCAAGGAATTCTTGGTGTGGCAATTCATTAAAATGAGGCCAGGTGCCAAGAACGTTTCTGCGAAGTGCGCTACCTGTAAACTCTACAGCAAAGAGTTCAGCTGGGGGATCAGAAATAAACAATATAGCATGAGCACCACAGGGATATGGCAACACCCAAATTCTATGCATCCGCAAAGGCTTGCATGGGCAGAGTTAGCTCGTGCTGCTGAGCTAGACAACTCTACAGGGACTTCAACATTATTTGCACCAGGAGATACTGTGCTTGTGCACGTCCTAAGTCCACAAGCAGACAATAACCATGCTTTTTTGGATAAAGCGCTATTTTGCTGCTTGTGTAAGCAGCTAATTTTTTCATCAGAGAGAAGCAGGTCTGCCCTGGTGAAGCTTGTCCAAGAGCACAAGTTCCCCCAAAGGCAGTGGTTTTTTTTTTTAAAACAGTTTTCTGTAAGTTTTTCTCCTTTTTATTTTTACAGAGATGCTGTTGGTGTTTGTTTAACACTTCAAGTTGCATATTTTGGTGGTACCCTTTTAAAAAAATGTAAAATACAAAACAAATTTAAAATATTTGATAACACAAAAAAATGTATATTTGTTGAAAACTGTTCTTTTCAGAGCTACCCTCTACTTTTATGATCTATGTTGTTTGCACTTTTCTCTCTTTTCTCCCTACTTAAATTCTCTTGCGAGACTCTTGCGCGATCATAACACACGTGGCTGGACCAGTTATTTTCCAAGCAGGTTTTGTGAGACGCATGCAAGATCGAGCAAGCCTCAGGGATCAATCTTCACTCCCTGAAGCTTGCACACTACTCTCGCGGTATCGCAACACAATTCTAGGGAAATAGTAGTATATGGAAGGGACTAGCCTCTCTACTGAGAACCCTCTCTTCAAGATTGGGTGTCCACACTAGGGTGTGAGAAGGGATTGCCCTCTCCTTTCAAATTTCTCTCTCAGATTACAGATATGCATAGAAGGGTGTGTGGATGGACTGGCCTCTCCTTCAAGACCTCTCTCTCAGATAACAGGTGTGCATAGTAGTCAGTGGGGAGAGACTGGCCTCTACTTTCAGACCTCTCTCTCAGATGACGGGTGTGTGTAGTAGGGTGTCTGGATGGACTGGCCTCTCCTTTCAGACCTTTCTCTCAGATGGCGGATATCCATAGTAGTGTGTAGAGAGGGGCTGCCCGCTCCTATCAGAGCTCTAAGATGACAGGTGTTATTAGTAGACTGTGTGAATGGACTGGCCTCTCCTTTCAGACCTCTCTCTCAGATGACGGGTGTAAGTAGTAGAGAGTGTGGATGGACTGGCCTTCACTTTCAGACCTCTCTCTCAGATGACAGGGGTGCATAGTAGGGCGTGTAGAGGTACTGTCTCTCTGCTGAGACTTCTCTATGATGGGTGTGTGTAGTAGAGTGTGGAGAGGGACTGCCCTCTCCTTTTAGACCTCTCTCTCTCAGATAATGGGTGTGCATTGTAGGGTGTGTGGAAGGACTGGTCTCTCTGCTGGGACCTCTCTCTGTAATGGCAGGTGTGCGTAGTAGAGTGTGGGGAGGAACTGCCCTCTCCTTTCAGACCTATTTCTCAGATGACACTTCTGTGTTATAGGGTGTGTGAAGGGACTGGCCTCTCTGCTGAGATATCTCTCTGTAATGATAAATGTGTGTAGTAGGGTATGGGGAGGGACTGGGCTCTCCTTTCAGACCTATCTCAGATGACGGGTGTGTATAGTAGGGTGTGTGGAGGGACTGGTCTATCTGGTGAGACCTGTACGTATTTGTGAGTGTGTAGAGGGACTGGCCTCTCCTTTCAGACCTCTGTCTTAGATGACAGGTGTGCATAGTAGGGTGTGGGGAGGGACTGCCCTCTCCTTTCAGACCTATCTCTCAGATGACGGGTGTGCATAGTAGGGTATGTGGAGGGACTGGCCTCTCTGCTGAGACCTCTCTCTGTAATGATAGGTGTGTGTAGTAGGGTATGGGGAGGTACTGGGCTCTCCTTTCAGACCTCTGTCTTAGATGACAGGTGTGCATAGTAGGGTGTGGGGAGGGACTGCCCTCTCCTTTCAGACCTATCTCTCAGATGACGGGTGTGCATAGTAGGGTGTGTGGAGGGACTAGTCTCTCTGGTGAAACACTCTCCATCCTCTATAGGGCATGTAAGTCTGCAACAGGGGTCTTCAAACTGGGGCTCACCCTCTTAAGCGGTGGGGAGTCATCTGAAGTGGGGCAAAAAAGTTTGTAGACCATGGGTCTACATGTTACAGTAGCTTTACATTGTTTATGATGACTAGGCAAAAGTAGTAAAGTTACTCAGAAGTGTAAGAGTAAACTTACATATGTAGATCTACTCACATATAAGTTTACCTTTTGAATAGTCCCCTTAATCTTTCTAGTAGTATGGAGTGATCTACATTATTGAAAGCCTGAGGCATTTCTAAACACACCATACAGGATGCATAATTCTTGTTACTTGCAGCTAAAATGATTTAATCAGCATATAAAGTGGCAATTTAGTCTCTGTCTCTGAAAGAAATTTCGACTTTGACATCATCGTCTCGCCATGCTCCCTGACTAGTGTTTAAAGAAACTTGGAAATTAACAATAAAAATATGTCCATACAACGGAAAGGGGGTAACTCGAGGGAATCGTCCAGAAAAGAAGCACTTGGAATATCTTATAATTGAGAACTTTCACTGCCACAGGGCAAGTCTGGTTTGGAAAGTCAATACTGTCACTCACAAAATTTACAAACGCCTTTCATGAAGGGGCGGGGGGATTGGTGCAGATCAGTATTACCTAAATTCACAAAACCAGAACTGGTGAAACAAGGTATTTTGCTTTAAAATGTAGTTCTGAAATCTTTGAATGCCAGCTCATGCTTCTTCAAATGCAGCTGATGTCTGCTGGTATAGTCACCCTCTCAGGCAGGAAGTTGTGTCAGGCAGCCATCACATGGTACAGTGAAAGTAGCCGTTTTCCAATCTTCATTCATTTAATGCTTTGGTTGCCATGTAATTCTATTAAAACATATTTAAAAACTTAATATTATTTACATATTAGCCTCTCACACTTTGAGACACACTCACCGCGTCCAAACACATACAAAAAGATATAGCTATCAAATTATTAAAGCCAATAAACATGTTCAAATAAATGAACTCCACCAAAGACCGGGTTATTTCATTTGCTGACTCTGGGTGGTCTGAAATATACAAAGTTGCATAAGCAGATCTGAAGAAATAGAAGGCAGAACTATGACTGTAAAAATGATTTTTTGTAATGCATTAATCCCATTTTAGGAGTCGGCAAATCTTTACTGACTCCTAAAATGGAACTGTGAATATATGCTGATTAAAGGGGCATGTTGTCGCATCCCTTCCAAATACCGAATCAGTATAACATGTATTTATGTTTTGCAACTGAAATCTAGTTATAAAACTTTTAAAAATTACCGACACATGAGACGGGATGGTAAGCTAGTTGCAAAAGGTGTAGTAAGCCGTTGGCAAAATAGAAGGGATCTCCATGGGGATCCTTCCCCTTTGTGAATGTTATAAAAATGTTTGTTGGGAGTAGGCAGTGGTCCTTTTTTTTACAGAAAACCTGCTGCATTTAAAAACGTTTACTTTATTAAAAGGCAATCAGATGCACAGCTATCTGCTTAGAAGGGCAAGGGGACATTTCTGTGATGGCCACCAATAGGAGTGAGTTACTGTTTGCGACCGACCTCTTTAATATTCATGAGGTAGGTTGGATTATGACCCACTCCAAATCAGAATTTTACGAACAAACTATTTGTACCTAGGTTTGTTCATAAAATTCTTAACTGGTTGCAACATACTAGGCGCAAATTGTGACCAGTTTTTGCAAACAGTATTTAGTACATCCACCCTATTTTCCTTTGCATCCTCACTTTAAGCGATGTTTTGTTTTCAGTGCACTTCACCTAGTCTGTAGGGAATCACCTCACATGCAAGCCACTTCCTCATAACTCATGCAAGCTCAGCAGAAAAGCCCCCTTGTTCCCTATATCCTGCAAACCTTGACATTTTAATACAACCACCGTGCTGAAATAGAAAAGGAAAATGTGGTTAAACCTAACTAATTTCTTGGCAAAGTCTCTTCGTTCCTAAATAATAGAACCTCTACACATCAAATAAAGTTCAATAAAAACTCCTACCAATCACTCTACAATATATTTGAGAAATTAGGTAATTGGCATTTTACACTACATCAAATTACTCAATGTACACATTATGGGCCTCATTACGATCTCGGTCGGAAAGCCTCCGACCTTAGGTCAGTTTCAATTCCAACAGCCTCATTATAAAGGAGGCTCTCGGTTTTGAAACGGGCCGGATATTCCGGCTGGCTTCCCACAGGCTCAAGGAACCCATCTGCCAGTCGGAACCGGCACGTAATCCATATGGACGGCGTTTTACGCCGTCCGGATTACGATTTCGGTTTCCAGCAGGGTTTCCATGCCGGGCTTTCCGACATGGAAACCCTGTCGGAAAGCGACTTTGGGGGCCCCTAGCAGGGCCCCTTCAGCCAGCGGTCTCCGGTTAGGGGCCAAGCCCCACTGCTGATCCCTGCACCATGTGGCAGGTACTGTGAGGGGCCTGCCATGCGGTGCAGGGATGAACACACACTCCCTTTACTGTATGGGAGCTTGTGCTGCTTCCGGTTTCCGACCACAGCACAAGCTCCCATACAAAAAACAAAGCTTGCGACTGCACCATGTGCGTTCGTATCATAATTAAGCAGTTGGGACTGACGACCGGAGGTTGGTCGGACCCGTATCTGTAATGGTGTTGGGCGGATGCAAGTCGGCCCGACATCGTAATGAACCCCTTAGACTCAAAGTGTTATCTTTTGGGTGTGCCTTTAAATGTTTGTGTATCTCCCCTTTGATGGATAAAACCAGGTGGGTCCTTGGTATACAATGTTTATGTATATGGTTACTTGGAGAGATTTTGGGGCACCAATGACTACAGAGGTCCGAATATCTAGCGAAACATCCATCTTTTTTCCATATTTATCTTAGCAAAATTTGACCTTACAAAGAAAGATACATCCTCAGCTGTAGCAAGCCTGGTGGGCTTGAAAGTCGAGACTGAGAGCATCCAGGATGAGTACTGGATAAGGTTCTGTAGGCCTCTGGATTTCTTTCCTGATGTCCCAATCATTCCTCTCCAGAAAAGCTTACCCCCGAGGTTTTCCACTTAATGCTCTGTGTCCGGCTTTTGGCCCCTTTCTGCATTCATATCTATGATTCTCAGGCTCTCCCATTCTTCCATCCTCCATCTTAATGTATATATTCTTAACCTACAGAGGAACAGTCTTAATGACCTTGAGTTAACTGCAGCTAATTTTCTGAAGTTTTTTTTATAGGGTGAACCGGACCCGAAGATATTGGGGTGCTTCGCATGAGCACTGTTTACAGTGCATAAGGTCACATTCATATTTTCCAGTCACAGGAGATTTAGGGCCTGATTACTAGCTTGGTGTGGCAGCTGCCTGCCATGCCAGCACCCCACTGCTACACCGCCCACCAGATTACAAGTTAATTCGTGGTCTGGTGGGCAGTGCTTTGGCGGTCCCGCGGTGGTGCCTTTCAAAGCCTCATATCTGAGCCTTGGAAAGTACCTTCCCCAAGGTCCTAGACTTGTCTATCCCCCTAACCAGTTACCTACTGATCAGCACATTTTTATCACACACTACATGGTGTTCCCTTGGCACAGGTCTTATGGAGTCACCTGATGTCACCTGAGAGAGAGTTCCAGAAAAGTGATCCTTGAGCAGAAGGTGCTTGGCCCTTTTTGATTTTTAGCTTGATCTTTTAAATATTCAGCAGTTTCTACAGCCAAGGGTTTCTGGTGCCAGTCTATTAATATATTTAAGCATCCAACAGCTGATTTTAACATCAAGTGTGTCCTTGAGCAACAGCCAGTGAGACCCCTCCTGGCATATGAGATGTGATCCTTCTAAATAAAACAGAAATCAGCCTAACACCACCCTTATGAGTTTTCTGCAGTTGGTTGATCTGAGCTGTTAGAAGGCTACAAAGGGGCAGTTACAGTAGTCCAGACTGGATTTGATAGCTGCCCCTAACAGCAGAGTTTTGTGTGCAGGAGAAAGAAAAGGCAGAATAGCTCTAGTTAAGATGATGGTAGCAGCTGCTTGTAACCATCCCTACTTGAGTGCAGAGGATCATGTCTATATCAAGTGTGAACTGTTTTTGACTTTAAGGGTGGATTCTATCTTTTGTTTAAAGATTTGAGGAAAGTGTTGGTGTAAGGGGTTATCCTTCATCTTAGAACAAAATATTGGGCCTGTTTACGATGGCGGTCGTAATCAGGCCACCATCGTTGCAGGATGATAACCCCTGACTAGTAGTCGGCAGTTCCATCCAACATATTATGATGCAACTGCCCTGTAGGCAGTCGTAAACATGGCTTTTTCCATTGCGGCTTGTACTGTGGTCTGGAAAAGGACCGCAGCACATGCCACAATGGAAAAAGGGATGTTTTGAAACATCCATGCCCCGTGTGCCAGGCACCATGTGGTTCCTGGCACAAGGAGCATGGATGTTTGGGGCGGCACCACAGGTGCCCCCCCGGGCCTCATAGCAGAGGCCCAAGGGGTACAGGGGCCCTGACAGCCATTCTATGGCGGTTGGACCACCATAGAACGGCTGTCGGAAAGGGACATCGTACCCTACGGCGGTGCCTGAGGAGGCACTACCCCTATTGTAGGGAATATGATCCGACTGATGGTCCGACGGGCTCCTTGAGCCCATCAAAAGCGTCGGTCAGTACCTCCGACTGATGCGGTCCGACTGATAATGCAGCAGTTGGACCAATCTGCTGGGTGTCGGTGGGACCACCACTGAAGGCCTGTCACTGACATCCTAATGAGGCCCATTGTAATCTTGGTTTAGTTTAGAATTATTAAGTTGAGTATAGTTGGAATTCATCCACTATTCTTCCTCCTTTAGAGCCCTCTGTTAGATCATTTTCCCTGGAGAAACTGATGCCAACGTGTGTGTTGTCTGCAACAAACTTGTAGCCCACCTATTTGCTTTTGAAATGTTAAACGGTGGGGCTAAATAAACATTAGGGCCCAATAACGACTTCTGGCGGTGCGGGGGTAGGCGGCATGGCGGTTCACGCCGTTGGGTCTCTTTCAAAGGTGGCGGTGCAAAGGCACCGTAATGGGAATTCCACACCAGGTTCCTGCATGGCATGAACTGTAACATCCATGCCGCGCAGGAACTGTTGTGCATCCACATGGAATGAGGCACCAGGGTGCCCTGTAGGTTCCCCTCTGTTTCGTCTCGGCCACGGTTTTCATGCCATTGGAACCGCCATGAAAACCGCGGCAGAGAGGAAACTCGTAATATGCTTCCCACCAAGCAGAGATCCCACCAAGCATATTGCGGCCTCTGGATCGCCGCGCCACCTCCAGGGAATGCTGTTCCTTGGCGGCGGTCCCATGGCAGTCTGACCGCCCAAGTCATAATGGGGCAGTCGGACTGCCGGTGCGGCGGTGGCTGGACCGCCACTGCCGCACCACCACGACTTTGGCGGTCCTCGGACCACCAGACTCGTAATTGGGCCCTAAGTAATGCAGGAGACATAGGGGATTTTTGAGGTATTCAGAGGATGGTGACACTTCCAGTGAAATCATAGGGCACAGGAAAACAGCCTGGACGTGAACCAAATAATAGTGTTTTTGTCAGCATAGGCCACTGTGTCCAGAACAGGCCACTGCTGAGGATCTAGCAGACACATATTCCCTTCAATAAATGTAAGGGTGTGTTTAAAGAAGCCATTCAGAACACTCTCAGTGCCATATTTAGGATAGTAACCTAGCTGAAGATGACATTGAGAGGAACCTTCTTATTGACTACCTCTTTATTTAGTGTGTGAAGATCTACTTAGAGGTGCAACTTCCTTCTTGTTAAAGGCTTAAAGATCCTGGTTGATAGACGCCTATTGTTTATGCTTGTCAGATGTTTTTGCATTCTCTGTGGAGAAATGCACATTTGTGTCAACTGCTTATGAACAATTTCCCCCTTCCACACTCAATGTCCTGATTAAAATAATATTTTGCTGTTTGTCTATTTTTTTGCAGTGTGTGACTTTCATCAGGCTGTTGATGGACTTCAAGAAGTACAACGAGAAGCACAAGAGGGGAAAAAGTAATTATATATCATCATCTTATTACTGTTAGTAACTTTTACATTTTTAAAGTGATGGACGATCATTCACATGTTATTCTTCTGACAGTTTGTATTCCAGTTCATTTTTACACAGAATTTCTACATCTACAAAAAGACAGAGTAATGCATTTATGGGAAAACATATGTAACCAAACTAAATATCACTTGAGATGTGGTAAAATGAAATAACACACAAAGGTGATGGGAGGAATGGTTGCAGATAATCTAAACAACTGACAATCACTCTGGGTAGCATTTCAACCCATTGTTTTTCACCCACTGTTCCTCTCTAGACTGCGGCCCACCTTGTGCAAATCAGTACAAATTCTGCTCCTCATGGGTACACCCCAAACTGCCAGGTGAGGCCCTGTGTGCAAGGTGTGCCACAGGATCAAAGCTAAACCTCACTGATGAGGCCTAGCAAGAACGAAACCGGTATGGGGTGGCTTGTGTTCCCTTCTGGCAGTCCTCAACGTGTAAAATTAAATGCATCTGTCACAGCTGAATATTTTGGATGGACTTTTTGAGGTGATATTTACAACGATCAATGAGTTATTTTGCTAGTGAAAGCTATTAGATCATGAAAATACAAAAGCAAAATCAATTAAACAGTCAATTGATTTTCCTTTCATTACAGCTGGTTTAAAAACAAGTTGCAAAACCAAAGGGGATGATGGACGGAGTGTTGAACATTGCAAGCACTCACCCCCAGTCAACTGATCTGGGTTTAATCCATCATCATTCTTTAGCTCACTCCGCTACCCCAGTTCAGACATGGCCATATGCAAATCAGTCTGACCCTGTGCCTCATGGGAACAGTCCAGCCCGAACTGCCAAGCCATGTCGTCCCTGGACCGGAAACAAGCATCCTGGGACCGGTTTCGGGCTCACAGCCCTCATCAGCCAGGCTATCTTGAATCCAGTAGCAAAGTGAGCAAGGGACCCACGTCTGGGCATACCCTGCCAACTTAGGGCGAACAATGCAAAACCAAAGGGGATGATAGACGGAGTGTTGAACATTGCAAGCACTCACCCCCAGTCAACTGATCTGGGTTTAATCCATCATCATTCTTTAGCTCACTCCGCCACCCCAGTTCAGACATGGCCATATGCAAATCAGTCTGACCCTGTGCCTCATGGGAACAGTCCAGCCCAAACTGCCAAGCCATGTCTTCCCTGGACCGGAAACAAGCATCCTGGGACCAGTTTCGGGCTCACAGCCATCATCAGTCAGGCTATCATGAATCCAGTGGCAAAGTGAGCAAGGGACCCACGTCTGGGCATATCCTGCCAACTTAGGGCGAACAATGCAAAACCAAAGGGGATGATGGACGGAGTGTTGAACATTGCAAGCACTCACCCCCAGTCAACTGATCTGGGTTTAATCCATCATCATTCTTTAGCTCACTCCGCCACCCCAGTTCAGACATGGCCATATGCAAATCAGTCTGACCCTGTGCCTCATGGGAACAGTCCAGCCCGAACTGCCAAGCCATGTCTTTCCTGGACCGGAAACAAGCATCCTGGGACCGGTTTCGGCCTCACAGCCCTCATCAGCCAGGCTATCTTGAATCCAGTGGCAAAGTGAGCAAGGGACCCACGTCTGGGCATACCCTGCCAACTTAGGGCGAACAATGCAAAACCAAAGGGGATGATGGACGGAGTTTCGAACATTGCAAGCACTCACCCCCAGTCAAATGATCTGGGTTTAATCCATCATCATTTTTTAGCTCACTCCGCCACCCCAGTTCAGACATGGCCATATGCAAATCAGTCTGACCCTGTGCCTCATGGGAACAGTCCAGCCCGAACTGCCAAGCCATGTCTTCCCTGGACCGGAAACAAGCATCCTGGGACCGGTTTCGGGCTCACAGCCCTCATCAGCCAGGCTATCTTGAATCCAGTGGCAAACAATGCAAAACCAAAGGGAATGATGGACGGAGTGTTGAACATTGCAAGCACTCACCCCCAGTCAACTGATCTGGGTTTAATCCATTCATCATTCTTTAGCTCACTCCGCCACCCCAGTTCAGACATGGCCATATGCAAATCAGTCTGACCCTGTGCCTCATGGGAACAGTCCAGCCCGAACTGCCAAGCCATGTCTTCCCTGGACCGGAAACAAGCATCCTGGGACCGGTTTCGGGCTCACAGCACCCATCAGCCAGGCTATCTTGAATCCAGTGGCAAAGTGAGCAAGGGACCCACGTCTGGGCATACCCTGCCAACTTAGAGCGAACAATGCAAAACCAAAGGGGATGATGGACGGAGTGTTGAACATTGCAAGCACTCACCCCCAGTCAACTGATCTGGGTTTAATCCATCATCATTCTTTAGCTCACTCCGTCCATCATCCCCTTTGGTTTTGCTTTGTTCGCCCTAAGTTGGCAGGGTATGCCCAGACGTGGGTCCCTTGCTCACTTTGCCACTGGATTCAAGATAGCCTGGCTGATGAGGGCTGTGAGCCCGAAACCGGTCCCAGGATGCTTGTTTCCAGTCCACGGAAGACATGGCTTGGCAGTTCGGGCTGGACTGTTCCCATGAGGCACATGGTCAGACTGATTTGCATATGGCCATGTCTGAACTGGGGTGGCAGAGTGAGCTAAAGAATGATGATGGATTAAACCCAGATCAGTTGACTGGAGGTGAGTGCTTGTATTGTCAACACTCCGTCCATCATCCCCTTTGGTGTTGCTTTGTTCGCCCTAAGTTGGCAGGGTATGCCCAGACGTGGGTCCCTTGCTCACTTTGCCACTGGATTCAAGATAGCCTGGCTGATGAGGGATGTGAGCCCGAAACCAGTCCCAGGATGCTTGTTTCCGGTCCAGGGAAGACATGGCTTGGCAGTTCGGGCTGGACTGTTCCCATGAGGCACAGGGTCAGACTGATTTGCATATGGCCATGTCTGAACTGGGGTGGCGGAGTGAGCTAAAGAATGATGATGGATTAAACCCAGATCAGTTGACTGGGGGTGAGTGCTTGTATTGTCAGCACTCTGTCCATCATCCCCTTTGGTTTTGCTTTGTTCGCCCTAAGTTGGCAGGGTATGCCCAGACGTGGGTCCCTTGCTCACTTTGCCACTGGATTCAAGATAGCCTGGCTGATGAGGGCTGTGAGCCCGAAACCGGTTCCAGGATGCTTGTTTCCGGTCCAGGGAAGACATGGCTTGGCAGTTCGGGCTGGACTGTTCCCATGAGGCACAGGGTCAGACTGATTTGCATATGGCCATGTCTGAACTGGGGTTGCGGATTGAGCTAAAGAATGATGATGGATTAAACCCAGATCAGTTGACTGGGGGTGAGTGCTTGTATTGTCAACACTCCGTCCATCATCCCCTTTGGTTTTGCTTAAAAACAAGTTGCTTCATATTTTCTGCATAACACATGGCTTTCAAATAGTTTTGTGACTAATCTATATTCCACTTAATGTTTTGCAGATTAGATTAATTAACTGTTTTTGCTGTATATTTTACTCAATTTACGGCATATGTGTTAGAGGTGCTGGCACTGTAAATGTATTTTTTTAGCATATGCGTGCTAGCTGAGGCTGCTACAGTACGCATCTACACCAATGGGCTAAGGCACAATGTTTCAACATTTTGCGCCAGTGCAGTATTACCAGAGGTGAAGCACAAACCCTCAAAATGTTGATTTAGGATTTTTGTTTTCAGCTCAAAACCTGTCTTGCAGTGGAAAGTAGACGTAAAGTAACACAGAGTAATGCTATGCACAGCTTAGGGATGATTTACATCAAGGGGGCGCCCAGTGAGTGATATTTGGGTGTTCCCATTCAACCACCCAAGGATTTTGTAGAAAAACTCAATCTACTAACATTTGCAGGCAGTCCTTTGCACCAAATATATATGCCTCCGTGAAGCAGGCACAACATTTGAGAAAAGTTGTATTTTCTGAAAATGTTGTCTAACTTTGCATGTGTGCTGTACTTCATAGCACACAAACTTAGAAAGCTTGGAATTCTGTTTAATCATAAAATTGTGTACTGGAAGGGTCCCCTTCAAGTACAAAACTATGCTACACATCATGCACTCACCATTGCACTATGGTGCAAGGGTATGTATGTGGTGCATGGCAGCCTATAGTGCACCAGCACAGGGGAAGGGAGCAATTGCAAAATATCTTAGCAGATATGGTGCTGTCCTTCTCTCTCGCTGTCATGCAATGCAGTGCAGCAACTTTGGTTGACTGCGCTGCATAGCTGCATACTAACAGCTACTTAATTCAGGCAATAGGAAGTAGAGATAAGAAAGAGAGTGAGAGAAAGGGGAGCATGAGAGATGGAAAGGAGGAGGGTAAGAGAGAGAGAGAAACTGTTATGTTATTTGGGACATGGTATATTTAAAGATCAATATTTGTAGGAGGAGGACCCAGGATCATAGAACAAGAGTGACCAAGGGAGCAAACATAGAACAAGTGTGATCAAGGTACCAAATGAGAAATATTGTGACTCCCGTAGTACTGTTTATTGAGTGTTTATAAATTGCTAGAAGGGACAACACATGATTTTAAGCAGCTTAATTTTGAAGTTTTGAGGAATGAATCACTGACAAAATATCGGCCACACAAATATCGACGACAAAAATATCGGAGCCGAAATATCGATGGCCACAATATCGAAGTCCTATCTACATTATGGTAAGTACAAAAATATCGATCAAAAAAATATCGTTGTCAAAAATATTGATGTTAAAAATATCGTTTTTTTATGTTTAAAAATTATGTAAAATAAAGTAAATAATACATATAATTAAAACAAAACATGGTTAAAATTATTTTAAAATGTTTAAAATTATAACATACATATAATGTAAAAATAAATTAAACATATATACGTATAAAATATAATATATATATTTAATATTTATAAATAATTATTTTAATAACTTATAAATTGTTAAAAAACATTAAAAAAATTATAAATACATATATACAAAAAAACAAATAATATAAATCAAAATATAAAAAATATAAAGAAATTTAAAAATTACAATATTTTTAATCTTTTTAAAATAAATTATACACTACATTAACTAAAACAGTAGAGAAAATATTGGATTGCGGAAGGGATAAAATTACTATTCCCACTCCAGAGAGTGTAACAGTAGGGAAAGTGTTGGATAGCGTAGGGGTAAAAATTACTATTCCCACTCCAGTGAGTGCAACAGTAGGGAAAGTGTTGGATAGCGTAGGGGTAAAATTACTATTCCCACTCCAGTGAGTGCAACAGTAGGGAAAGTGTTGGATAGCGTAGGGGTACAAAATGACTATTCCCACTCCAGAAAGGGCAACAGTAGGAAAAGTTTGGGATAGCGTAGAGGTAAAAATTACTATTCCAACTCCAGTGAGTGCAACAGTAGGGAAACTGTTGGATAGCGTAGGGGTTAAAATTACTATTCCCACTCCAAAGAGTGCAACAGTAGTGAAAATGTTGGATAGCGTTGGGGTAAAAATTACTATTCCCACTCCACTGAGTGCAACAGTAAGGAAAGTGTTGGATAGCGAAGAGGTAAAATTACTATTCCACTCCAGTGAGTGCAACAGTAGGGAAACTGTTGGATAGCGTAGGGGTTAAAATTACTATTCCCACTCCAGAGAGTGCAACAGTATGGAAAGTGTTAGATAGCGTAGGGGTAAAAATTACTATTCCCACTCCAATAACTGCAACAGTAGGGAAAGTGTTGGATAGCGTAGGGCTAAAAATTACTATTCCCACTCCAGATACTGCAACAATAGGGAAAGTATTGGATAGCAAAGGGGTTAAAATTACTATTCCCGCTCCAGAGAGTGCAACAGTAGGGAAAGTGTTGGATAGCGTAGGGGTAAACATTACTATTCCCACTCCAGATACTGCAACAATAGGGAAAGTATTGGATAGCGAAGGGCTTAAAATTACTATTCCCACTCCAAAGAGTGCAACAGTAGGGAAAGTGTTGGATAGCGTAGGGTTAAAAATTACTATTCCAACTCCAGAGAGTGCAACAGTAGGCAACGTGTTGGATAGCGTAGGGGTAAAAATTACTATTCACACTCCATAGATTACAACAGTAGGGAAAGTGTTGGATAGCGAAGGGGTTAAAATTACAATTCCAACTCCAGAGAGTGCAACAGTAGGGAAAGTGTTGGATAGCGTAGAGGTAAAAATTACTATTCCCACTCCAGAGACTGTAACTGTAGGGAAAGTGTTGGATAGCAGAGGGTTAAAATTAACATAATTATCAATTTAATATTTTTTTTAATTAAATAAACAATTAATAAATAATTAACAATATAATAATTATCAATACCAATAAATAAAAATTAATAATTACTTTATCATACTTAAATTACTTCCCACCCTATTCCCCTATTAACTCACAACCCACTCCTAAAAATAAATTAACACAATTAATATAATCAATTAATCAATTAATAAAAATTATTTACCAATTAATAATTAATTAACAATGAATTAATTATCAATACCAATAAATAAAAAATATAAAATTACTTTATTATAATTAAATTACTTCCCACCCTATTCCCCTATTAACCCACAACCCACTCCTAAAATAAATTAACACAATTAATATATTAATCAATTAATAAAAATTAATTACCAATTAATAATTAATTAAGAGTAAATTAATGATGAATACCAATAAATAAAAATTATTAATTACTTTAATATAATTAATTTACCTCCCACCCTATTCCCCTATAAACCCACAACCCACTCCTAAAACAAATTAACACAATTAATATAATTATCAATTAATCAATTAATAAAAATTAATTACCAATTAATAATTAATTAACAATAAATTAATTATCAATAGCAATAAATAAAAATTAATAATTACTTTTTTATAATAAATTACTTCCCACCCTATTCCCTATAAACCCACAACCCGCTCCTAAAATAAATTAACACAATTAATATAATTATCAATTAATCAATTAATAATAATTAATTACCAATTAATAAATATTTAAAAATAAATTAATTATCAAAACCAAAAAATACAAATTTATAATTACTTTATTATAAATAAATTACTTCCCACCCTATTCCCCTGTAAACCCACAACCCGCTACAGAACTAAAACGCAAAATGTAATTTAAAATAATTAATATTTTCTAAAAATTATTATTTAATTTACTATAATTAAATTACTTCCCACCCTATTCCCCTATAAACCCACAACCTGCTACAGTACTAAAACGCAAAATTTACTTTAAAAAAAATTACTAACTTCTAAAAATAGAATACATATATTTTTTTTAAAATACAATACTTAACAAAAAATATAAAACACATACTTATAAAATACATACTAAAATACATAACACTAATATACACATCGATATTAACAACGATATTTTTGCAAACGATATTACTGACTTCGATATTAACAAAAACGATATTTCTTACCTTTAGGTCGATATTCTGGTCACCGATATTCTTGATGTCGATATTCTGTCCCTTTGATATTTCCAACTCGATATTTCTGTAGTTCGGAAAAAAAAACTCGATATTATGTCTGTGCACCATGAGGAATTAGTCAAAGTCCAAGTTTTAGGGTTGACCATCTGCCATGTTAGACCACTATACCACTGAGGAATGCTGTGAGCAAGAATCATAGAAGTGGTAGACATCATCTTGCAGTGTTAATGGGCTACTCTCTAGCAATTCATCAATCCGTCAATATCCTTGAGAAAGAGGGACTTCAAATGGCATCCCCAGCGCTAAGAAAACTGAGATAGGAAAGCCAGTGAGTTATTTGAGCAACTGCAAGGCGAACAGGAGAAAGTGGTTTAGAGTTTGCAGCCTGTGTCCAAGCAAGAGTAACAGGGAAGTAGAGGATACTAAAGTAACACAGATAGCAGGGAAGTATTGGAGGTTTTATTGTGAGGAAAAAGTCTGAATGTGCCAAGTGGGTTTTCTTGTTCCTTTCTATGTGGTTGCTCTGTTTCTGTTCACAGAAGGTAAGTCTCTTGTTGTTCCATGTACATGCCCTTTTCTCCATTTTGCTGTATGTTTTACTCAGTTATTCATAGTCGGAAAAGTAGGTCACTGATTTATCAAATCCTTTTTAGCATACGTTTCACAATGAGAGGTCTTCGTTGACTTTAGTTGTCCTGTCCCTTTCTCTACTGAAGGATCTTTTGGGTATAAGCAGAGTGAGGGCTCCGGGTTTTATCACAGGTGCTATAAAGTGTGAACATGTTTCAGTCTTTCCTCCCACTCCCTGTACTGCCCTCCTCCATCTGAAACGTCTTGAGGCCTTATGTAGGTAACCTATAGGTAATCCCACCCAAGCCAGGTGTCTCTCTCCCCCTACCTTTCGTTAGGGAAGTGAATGGCATCATGTAATTCCCTGGTATGGTTAGGCTCTTGCAGAAATGGACATAGAAGCCCTATTTCCACTCACTTCATAGGGAGACTCTTCCTCTCTCAAACGTGTGAAAGGCGAATGCCAGAATATGGAAAGAGACCCCATATGGGCACTAAAATACAGGTGAGGGTGTCAGTCCCTTTGTCCACCACTCCTGCCTCTGAAGACTACATAGGGGCTAATTACGAGTTTGGCGGTCTGATGGACCGCCAAGCCTGCAGAGGCCGTCCGACTGCCGCATTACGAGTTCGGCAGTCGAATCATCATAGGACCGCTGCTATCGCCAGGGATTAGCGATCCCAGGCGGTCTTGCAGCAGTCTGAGGCCTGCAATATGAGCATATTACGAGTTTCCTCACCGCCACAGTTTTCATGGCGGTAAGCCTGCCCTGAAAAGTGCGGTGGTGAGGAAACTAAGGGGGCCCTACAGGGCCCCCCTGTAGCCTCAGCACCAGGGGAAGCATGCAGGGGGTCACATGTTGTGCCCCCCTGTAAGCATGCACCCCCAGTACCTGCACGGCATGGACTTAACAGTCCATGCCATGCAGTAACATGCTGTGGCTCCCCCACTGCAGTGCCTTGCTAAGGCTCAGATATGAGTCTTTGTAAGGCACTGTTGTGGGACCGCCGCCGCAGAACCACCCGACCTGTATTCTAATCAGAATACGGCGGGTGGTCAGGCTATGGGTTTGGTGGTCTTGGAGCAGGGCGCTGGCGTGGCGGTCCGCTCCAAGACCACCAAACTCGTAATCAGGGCCACAGTCTGGAAGCAGTGCTTCAGACCCTGCAGTGGTAGAATCCAGTGAGCCATTGCATTATCCTGATGCTGGGGGGAAGTGTGTGAAACTGGTTTGCCCATAGATTTTATCCAAAAAGTGTGTGTGTTTGGGTTTTGAAAGCCAGGGAAGTATGTCTGTGAGGCTGGGAAAATGAGGCACCTGCTGACCCTTGGAGACCTGCCTTAAAAAGAACCCTGACAACATCTGAGAAGATATAAGAATATGTTGTGACAGGGAGACATGATCAGATAAACAAATAAGCAAGTGCATGTTTCTCCCCAACAACTGATATTATCTGAAGAAAGGACTCGCGCACTCTCAAAAGAAAGACCATCATACTATAATTATAAACGTTTTGTTTGTATAACAAATTGTTTTTTTTATAAATGCTTAAGTAGGTCAACAGAGCAAAAACTTTAAGTAAAATATTCATTAAACACGTAGGTTTACACATATACATATCATGTATTAAGAGGTAGAACCGTAATAATTTGGGGTAGATTGACAGTAATACTAGGGTCAACGGCTTTGCAAAGAGGCTCAGCAGGTTAAGTGCCCACTGCTGGCTTCTTGCATGTACGTCATTTACAACTTCTCTCTATCGAGTTTGAATTCTGGCAGCGTCTACTCACACTTTCTTATATCAAAATGTAATAAATTGCGTACTCTTACACTGAGAGTTAGTAACGCTTGTTGTTTACAGCATTAAGAAACACAGAAAGAATATGGTTATGAGAAATAGTTAATAATATTGCAACATGACTCTACTTTATGTTGCTAGTCCTTTTTATTGATGTATACACTTTTGTTTCTTCAGTATTGGAACTACAAAGAAGGGAATTGGACCAACATATTCATCAAAAGCATCAAGAACAGGTCTTCGTGTGTGTGACCTCCTAGCTGATTTCAATGAGTTTTCGCAAAGGTAAAGTTCAACACTTTTCAGAAGCAAGTTTTTTTAATTGAAAACCTTTCCCAGCTATTAACTTAGCTATGAATTTCTTTACCTTAAATGTATTCAAAGTGGTTTAACAAAGTTATTGTTTCTTGAACACCATATGTATTCTGATGTCATCACAGGTTTAAGAATTTAGCGCTCCAGTACCAGTCCATGTTCCCAAGTTTGGTCGTTGACATAGAAGGGGAACTAAAAAAATTAAAGGTACCTCTTTTGAGTATTATAAAACGGTATAAATTGATGTTATTTGATGAACTACTGTAATTTTATTTTGCAATTTCTCATAAGGCTTCAGCAGGAAGGAAGGTTGATTTCCATGGGTAACAACTACAGATGAGGGACAGTATCTGTAGCTATGGACTGCATTCTGAGCAATTTAATAGACTTCCTTGCGTGCCACCAATTTAATAAATGTGCAACCTAAGTGATTTACCCATGGACGGATGGAGTGAAGGGCCAAGTGTAGTGGCATAGCTAGGCGGTGAGGGGCAGGTGAGGCCAGTGCTAACTCTCCTGCCCCGCCCCTCCCCCCACTATTGCAGCAGCGACAGCCTTAGCCATCAAAAACAGAAACTGCCCTCATAGCCTGTGAACAGCAATGTTGTCCCTGTTTACATATCATGTTTTACTTACTCTTGCATTCCCTAAGGGTATTTGCTTTTTGCTGGATGGTGTCTTACTTTGTTTTTTTTTATGCAACATATTATTCATGCACAGCACATACCATGAAATGAGTTGCTTCTAAGTATCTGTGCGAGTTGACGTTCTTCTGGTTGGGTGTTTATAATCGGCCAAAATTAAGAGCTAGGGAGTTCAGGCCGAAGACAGTTCAAATTTCTCACAGTGCCTGTCAATGTGTCCCAAAGGGATAGGAAAACTTGTTCATCCAATCCTTGGCCTCTCTGCAGAGCACACAGACCAATTGTCAGGTACACCAATTGTAATTGTGATGCCATACGAAAGTGTGAGAATGAGGTACACAACATTCGAAATGTTGACGGGGGAAAGTTAAAGAAAATGCAGTGCTTAGAGGTGAGTGGATGCATTGTGTGTGTGGTGAAGTGAAGTAAAGTAAAGTAAGTATGTGCAGGAGAGAGTGAAATGAAGTGACTGAAAAGGAAAGAGATGAGATGTGAGATATGCAGATGTAGTGTTTCAGAGGAGATAAAGAGCGTGGGAGTCTAACCGAGAGACTTCAGAAGAGAGTGGTGTGAAGAGGAGAACGGGAAAACTTGAGACACGCCAAAGACCACCACCCCTGCCACAAACCATAGTAATTCTTTTAATTAATATTCTGTTTAACATTTTTAAATAACTTTGTGTAAATATATATATTTATATATATATACAAATATATATATAAAATATATATGTTGGCAGAGCATGGAAAATGTTGTGGTGATTGGTTAAAGAGGTGCAAAGATAAAAGGGGGGTGGTCCCAAAACCTGTTTGGGCACCCATGCATTTTTCAATGGACTTTGTGTTCATGTGTAGTGGCCAAACGCCCATTCGGATTTCCATGATATTTGGCAGGATAACACATTATGGTGTGCAGATGATCCTTTTGGGTACTACAGGTAAGTATTTTTTAAGTTATAAAGCATTTTAAATAAGTAATATCTGTTGCTGTGGTACTTTTGCAACATTTCATGGCATTTCGCAGTATTTCACAGAGGTGCCGCAGTACATAACGATGACAAGGCATTATGTGATTGGCTAATGACTGCCTTTACAAAAGTTGAAAGGCAGCCATGTTGTTTTTAAGTACACTTTGGCTGTGTTCTGCATTGCACTCTTAGACATAGGTAAGTATTAGGCTTGATCGTTTTTTCCTACCTATTACCACTTTATTAATGTGGTCATAGGTAGGGGGAATTTTTTATATGTTTCTATTTCTTTTTTTTTTAATGTACAAATATAGTGTACTACAGTGTATTTTCAATTTTAACATATTTAAGTCTTCACAAAAATGTCTGCAGAGTACCACAGTAATACCTACAAATTGCTGCACTACTTAAATTTGTTTAAAAAAAATAGGATTTCTCCCTAAGCTGCTGTAAAAATATATAGAAAATTATAAATTAATTTCTCTAATTATCACTTTCATAAAGTGATAACATGTAGGGAACAACAATAAAACCTAATACTCACCTTGATATAAGGCCCTAACACAGAGCACACCAAAACTGTGCTGAAAATTACATGGCTGCCTTTTACGATTTGTAAAGACAGCCATCCAATCACTAAGTGCCTTTTGTCGGGCATGTACCTCAGTATACTATGAAGTTACCATGGTATACCACGGCACAATATATTACTAAATATTTTAACACTTTGAGCTTTAACACTAGTCAGACTATTTACAGCTACTACCAAAGATTAGCATTTATACCTCATAATTTATATTCTTGGCACAATAAATGAACATCCATTCACCCACTTTCAACTTACATTTGTTTCAAGTACCATACTCTACTCTACACCACTCAACTCTATGCCATTCCACTTCATGCCATTCATCTCTGAACTATTATACTCTGTCACTCCACGTCACTGCACTATAAGCCACTCCACCTTATGCTAATCTACTGTACGTATGCCACACCACTCTATGCTAATACACCATACCCCACTCCACTCTACGCCACTCTACTCTGCACAACTCCACTGTAAGCTATTACACTCTAACCTCTCCATTCTACAACACTGCAGTCTACAGATTACACTGTACACCTCTACACTGTACTCCACTTTATGAAACTACACTCTACGCTATTCCACTCTATGCCACTCCATTCACGCCACTCCAATGTACACCACTCCACTATATGCTATTCCACTCTCCGTCATTTCACTCTATGCCCCTCCACTGTATGCCACTTCAGTATATGCCACTCCACTTTACAGTATTACACTGTACACCACACCACACCACTCTACACTACTCTACTCTACGCCACTCCAATGTACACCTCTCCACTGTACGTTGCGACACCCTACGCTATTTCACTGTAAAACAGTTCACCTTATGCAACTCCACTCTCAGCTATTCCGGTATATGGCACTCTACTCTACCTCACTCCACTGTATGCCACTGCACTCCACATTATTCCAGTCTACACCACTCCACTGTACACTACTTCACTGTACATCACTTTTCACTCCATCCACTCTACACCACTACAGCCTCCGCTATTCCTCTCTACACCACTTCACTCTATGCTACTCCATTCTACAACACTACTGTGTACGCCACTCCACTGTACGATCCTCCGCTGAATGCTACTCAACTCTACGCTATTATACTCTGTGCAACTCCACTTTATGCTGTTCCACTTTATGCCACACCACTCTATGCCACTCCACTGTATGCAATTCCACTGCACACCACTACACAGTATCTCACTCCACTCTACGCCACTCGGCTGTACACCATTCGATTCTATGCCACTCTACTGTACGCTATCCCACAATACATCACTCCACTCTACACTACTCCACTTACCCCACTCCACAGTACGCTAGTCCACTGTACACCGCTACACTCTACCACACTCCCCTGTATGCCACTACACTCTACCACACTCCCCTCTATGCGACTCTACTCTACACCACTCCACTGTACTCTGTTCCACTCTACACTACTCCACTGTACCCCTCTCCAATCTATGCCACTCCACACCACTCTACTCTCTGCTATTCCACTGTACGCAACTACACTCTTCGCCACTCCACTATATGCCACTCCCCTCTGTGCCACTCCAGTGTACACCACTCTACTGTATCCCACTCCACTCTATGCCAATCCACTATACGCTATTTGTCTGTAGGCAACTACACTCTAAGCCACTACACTTTATGTTATTCAACTCTACTTAACTACACTCTGTGCCACTGCACTTTACGCTATTCCACTGTACACAACTCCACTCTACCTAACTTCACTCTACACCTCTCCACTGTATGGTATTCCACTGTATGCTACTGCACTGTACGCCACTACTGTATACAGTACCTCACTCTACACTATTCCACTCTACTACACTACTCTCTACACCACTCCACTCTATGCTATTCCACTTTATACCACTCCACTCCACTTTATGCCACTACACTGTGCAGTACTCCACTGTATGCCACGCCACTCTATGCCAATCCACTGTGCACTATTTCACTGTATGGCACTCAACTGTACACTACTGCACTTTACACCATTCCAGGTTACACCACTCCATGCTATGTCACTCTACTACACTCCACTGTATGCCATTTCACTCTACGATATTCCATTCTACTGTAAGCTACTTCACTCTCCAGCACTACACTGCACACCACTCCACTCTACGCTTTTCAACTGTATGCCACTCCCCTCTACACCAATCCACTCTACGCTATTTAACTTTATGGCACTCCACTGTAGGCTACTACTCTGTACACCACTCCACCCCATTCCACTCTACACTATTGTATTGTACGCCACTCCACTCTGTGCCACTAGACTCTACGCTATGCCACTCCACTTTACATCAATCCAGTGTATGCTACTCCACTATACGCTATTACAGTGTATGCCACTTCACTCTAAGGCACTACACTCTACCCTATTTCACTGTATGCCACTCCACTGTATGTCACTACAGTCAATGCTATTCTACTCTACACCACTCCACTATGTGCTACTCCACTGTATGCCACTGCACTTTACACCACTCTACTCTGCACCACCCCACTCTACACCACTAAACTCTATGCTAATCCACTTTACTGCACTCCACTCTATGCCACTCCAGTGTATCAACTACACTTTTCACCACTGCAGTCTACCACCCTCCACTCTATGCTATTCCACTCTACATTACGGCACTCTACTCTACTCTTCGCCACTCCAGTCTACACCGCTCCATTGTGTGGCACTTCACTCTACACCACTCCACTGTATGCTATTCCACTGTACACTACTCAACTCTACGCCACGGAGGTGTGTGAGTTAAAATAATTTGAAGGTGTTGCATGAATATTTATTCTTTAGATACAAACCACACTTTATAAATTCTAAACTTATACTTTTAATTTATAATTTATGCAACACCTTCAAATTATTTATTATTAAGGTGTTGCGTAAATTATAAATTAAAAGTATAAGTTTAGAATTTATACTTTTGTGTAGTTTAAGTTTTGTTTGTATCTAAAGAATAAATACAATTATAGTAATTTAAAGGTGGATCCTAAGGAATAAATGTAAGGTGTAACCATAACTTCAGAATTTTTAATCTTTGTGTAGTTTAGGTTTGGTTGTATAGAATGAATAAATAAAGTGTTCCTAACTGTTACAAAGCTTTAACCTTCATGATTGCCGTTGTATAAGGACCCACAACTTTGATCTGTGGCCCATTGTATGCCCTCTAAAAGTCACTTCTAGAGATGACACTACTTCCAAGGGCTTCCTAGACAATAATATCTCTAGTCGAATTTGAGGGGGGCATGGAAGAAGTGAGTGCAAATAGCAGCCGCCAATATCCATTGGCATTTAGGCTACTGCATTCCTCCTTTAAGATCACCTTCCACCCACATACATTCACACACACTGTCCAGGCATGGGCTATGCCCCTTCGCCCCACCTTCAATTTACTCATGAAAGCTTAGAATGCAGAAAAATAAGGGAATGCAGGGAAACAAGGCAATTTCTGCATTTTAACTTTCTGGTTGGCTGAGCCCTTCTCAGTATTCTGTTGAGGATGTTAAAGTATTTTTTTACTCTTGTTAAAATGTTGTAACTTAGGCAGTTCACATGGTTTGCTACTGTTTTACTCTGAGCTGGTGTTAACTACTGTTCTTCAATGTGTATATCATTGCCTATAAAACCTTGAGCGAAAATCCGATTGTTTGGATACTGCCCAGAATAATTCTTCTACCAAAAACAGTTAAAAATCACAGTGGATTTACCCTTCTGCAATCTTGTCAAACTTTAGGCATTTCAGATCCTATTGGTTGATAGTGCAATTTCCTTCCTTCCATTTGTCTTCTACAGCCTGCTGTGCATATCCCTTGTACCAATGCACCTCTGTCAACCTGTTTCTTTGTCTCCAAGACTTTAAATTGCTACCACTCTCCTTTCCCACACTTTAACCATTCTGTTTTCATGGTTTATCATCAGGATTTGACTTATAATGCTGACAGAGGGCATCTTACACATCAAATGTTGAGTTGTCTGAATTTTACCTACACTATTAAGGGTAAAGGTTATGATATGTATTTTCTTCTTATTGCAGATGTATGCTGAGAAAATTCGACCAATGGTGCGTGATGGTGTTTATTTTATGTATGAAGCGCTTCATGGTCCCCCAAAGAAAATTTTGGTTGAAGGTGCAAATGCAGCACTACTTGACATTGACTTTGGTAAGTTGACTAAAAAAATCACACTGATTGACATCCGGCACATCTTTTCAATTCATGGATTGTATTGTACTGGTAGTTATATAGTGCTTTCCAATCCTGGTGAGACACAAAAATGCCTTCTGGATGCGTTGCACATTACTCTGTGGGTCTCCTACAACATTAGAGGAATTTGTAATACATTTGAGTCAAAATTTGACAGGAGTGTGGTAAAACAATTGTCATGCCATTTTTAAGCAGTTGGTATGAAATGTATCTAGCCATCTGTTATATAAAGCTTTCACAGAAACTGGCATGCACTAAGTCCTGCATAGGTTATGCAATCATGTAGGTGGCCAGTCAAGTGACTGTGAATGCAATCGTGTAGTGATCCATCCCATCAACGGACGTCCTCCGAAGGAGTACCTAAAGTCAGATGTGAGCACTCTAAAGCTAATGGAGCCTTACCCCTGACCCTCTCCTTTCCATGGGTAAAAGAAAAGGGCCAGGGCATGGCTGTGATGGTGGCATGAGTCAATGTGCTTGACCCTGACAGTCTGTTGCCATCCCAAACCCTTCAGAAGATTACACCCCGCTCCTGAGTTTAGAAAATGCTTGATAAGTGAAGATGCTACTGTATGCTGATGGAAAAAGCAGGCTGCTGACAGTTGCTCTGTGGGTCCATGAAGAAGACAGGAGAAGAGCGCGCTCTTAGTCCAGCCTCACAAAAAATAACAAGACGGTGGCTGATGCTCAGTAGAGAGAGGAGCAGAGGAGGGACAGCTGCCAGAGACATTGCTTGGTCCAGCTGAGGTGCCTTACAGGGTATCCACCGCGGAGAAGGGGTGGCTCAATGCCGGCTGATATTGGCACAAATATCGCAACACCAAAGGCAGAATAGTGCTGGAAAACGGCACCCGCAGGAGGAAGCCTGCACGCTGCATGGCTGGGGCAAGGTAGCATCCTTGCATAATAGTAGGAGAGGCCCACGTTTAAGGGTATGGAAGGTTGTTGTGGCACCCAGATCACGAAAGTCACAATAATTAATGGCTGATTAACATATCATGGGCATGTGTGGACCCCTAAGACTGGAAAAGAAAAAAGAGGCATTTCCTACAGTGATGAATAACAAGAGGCCTCTGTACATGTGTAAGAGTGCTGGTCAGAGGCCACTGACAACTCCAAAAGGGTCATTGGATGGGGTCCATCTAAAGCAGTGGACAGTAGACTGATGGCCAATTGATTTGTAAACTGGTCATGTACATAAGTGAGGAAGTTGTCTTTCCTTTAAGCCCCCCCCCCCGGTTAATCTGCATAGGGATAATCTGAATAGCCTTACCAAAGGTACAGAGAGAACAGACCTGACCTCCTATGTACTGGGCCTGTTTTCATTGTTATTAGGGTAGGATCATGGAGAGATTCAGTTAGGCAGCGTGTATCGAACAGGTCAAAAATGGCCATCATAAGCTCAGATGCCATGTGATTTTATCTCCAAATTTCATTACTTCTTAGAGAAGTAAGTGTTACTTCAGGAGGCAAGCATAAGACCGTAGAAAGACTTCCAGAACTCTACAGTCAAAATCTTCCAGGATTTATCACAATCCATGTTGGCACAGCGCTCAACCTTCAGAACAATCGCTGAAAAAAGTAGATCTGAAAGGTTCCAGTATAGTTGGACTAATTAAATTGGTTTGGCTTTTGAATATAAGTACCAATCCTACCACCTTACAGATTGGTTGGAAGCAGCACAGATCCTGAGACTTGCTGTTCCAGAGAGGAAGGGTGCATCACCCAGCCCAAGACACCCTGACGACTGGGGGCCCTGGAGTATGGCAGAAGCAAGGATTATGCCGGGAGAGAGTGTGTGGAAAGAACATGAAACACAATAAAGAACACTGAGATATAATTTGCCAAGGTGGGGATCTTCCTCACAAAATGTTTAGGTGGACGTGAGTACAGTGAATTTGTGGGTCCCCATTTTTCTATGTTGAAGGACTTGCTGTCTGAACTTACGGTGAACCCAGTGAGTTTTGTGAGTAATAATGCTTCCTGTTATGGATACAAGCATGTAACATGTGATACAATGTGAAAAGCTATCTCAGATCACTCCTAGGGGTTTGGAGAAGATACGTAAATATGCTAACTAGAAGTGGGGCGAGGGGTGTGGGGAGAAGAATCTCTATATTCCCTGAACTTTCCACCTTAGTCGAGGAGTCATTGAGGTGGGGTGGGCTGGCCTATACTGTACAGAGGAGCTAGGGTTTTACCTGTCACGTTTGCAGTCATGATTCAGTGGTTCTGGTTGGCGATCCTGCATTCAGTACCCACAGGCCTTAATGATTTGAAGACAAAGGGGAATTCAAAGAAATTCCAAGACGCTATTTTTGTTTCTTAATATATAAACTTTGTGTAAGAAATTGGATTGTTGGTTGACTGGAGTGTGAGCCCTGGTCAAGCAGCAACCACAATCCTTGTCACGGTGAGGGACAAGTCAACCATAAATTAACCTATGCTCTACCCTCTGGTAGCTTGGCACTGAGCATTCAGGCTTAATTCAAAAGCAATGTATATAATATTTGTTCAACACTTCTAACTGTAATGAGTTGGAACACCACACCAAAAATAATATCACACCAAGTTAGAAAAATAAAGTTATTAATTAAAAAAAAAAACAAGACCAACACAACAAAAATACAATCAGTAGAACCAGATATATGCAAGTTTAAAGATTTCAGTAAAATAGTGCCAAGAAGCACAAAGCACCAATTATGGATATCGGGTCGCGCCAGACTGGGACAAAGCCACAAGTTCAGGCCGACTGCGATCGAGCGCGGGACGGCTACAGGGACCCAGTTAGACCCGCTGAACAGAGCACCTCAAGTCCTTGTTTGTGGAGCACTGTGAGGATATGCTTTAAAGATGCATTGCACAGCCAAAGTGATGCATCGGTTCCGAGTTGTGGCAAGGCTGCAGTGCGAGGTCCTGTGTCGTTTTTGAGGATCCCGTTGATGAGGGCTTACGATGCAAAGTCCGGCATAGAGAATGCATTGCGCAGTCAGGGCCATGCGTCACTTCCCAGGAGCTGCAAGACTGCGATGTGGATTCTATCGTTGTGGCTGCCTTGGTTGAGGGATGAGAGCGCTTGCACCGAGGATTTGTCATGCAGACGATGGGGCGATGGACTGCAATGCGGGTATTTGCGGTGGTACCGATCCACGCAGCTATGCGGCGGTTCTGCTTGGGGTTACGCCGTGCTGCAGAAGAGATGCGTCATTCTGCAGCATCCACAGAGTCTGGGAGAGCACTTTAAGCCCACTTCTGAGAGTCCAGGACAGGGGTGGCAACACTTGGCAGGGTAAACTCACAGATGGCAGAGTCCAGGTGCTGAGATCGAGGTTATTTGAGCCTTCTGCCCATGAGACTCAAGTCAGGAGCCAGCCAAATACCCCTTGAAGTTACTCTGATTGTCCTGGGTTCAACAGATGCAGGTCCAGTCCTTCTTACCCAGGCAGGAGTGCAGCAGGCAGCAGGTCAGCACAGCAGGGCATTAGTTCTTCAGAGCAGCAGTCCAGCAGAGTAGCAGTCATTTCAGCAGCACAGCAGTCCTTCTTCCTGGCAAGGTATCCACAGGTCCAGGGGCAATCCCACTTATTGAACTCCGAGGTGCAAAAATTAATTTCTTCTGGATAGCCCCAATTTTCGCCTAAAGACTGTGGGTGGCAGGTCTTTTTCCATTGCATTGCACATTCGCAAGGAATCCAATATGCTGAAATTATTTCCAGCTCTAATAACACTGGGGTACCTTTTTTCCTGCATTTGGTTTCTACAGTATGTCTATGTGGAAGTGTTGAAACACTTTGGGTTTTTAGCACCGATACCCTAGATAGGATGATATAATATATGTTGTGCCTTACAAATACTTAAACGAAATGAAACTACTTATGAGTAATGCCCTATCTTCAATAGTGGAAGAAGCTGTGATAGGCAAGATAGACGTTTCAGACCATGCCCTCATGATGCTGAATTTAGATATGGGGAAAATACACCCTAGAGCTATTAGGTGGATGCTACACCAGGTCATGCTAACGCACCCTGGTGCTTATTTATAAGCCCCTTGCGCCGGCAGTATGTCACTTTTTCCCATGTTAAAAGTGACGCACGGGTGGCGCAAGGGTCTTGTAAATAAGACCCCCTGTGTTCTACAAAGAGTTAGGGAAACAGATTGATGAATATGTCTCTTTGAATGTAGCCAGGGGAGAATCTCCAGAGGGAGTATGGGATGTGCTAAAGGAAGCAATGAGGGAAAAATGTATTGAGCTTATGTGACACCTCATGCAGTCTTAGAGCAATAAAAATTCAAAATCTCGAAATGGAGGTGTAAACCCTGGAAACAGAATACCATCCTTAATTATGCTATGTAAATGGACTGCTTTGAAGGGGCAATTAAGAAATATGTTTGTGCATAGGGTAGAGCTTCTTTACCAAAAACATGGAGTTTATATACATGGAGATAGTATAAGGTGGGCACCTCCTTGGCATACTAGCTTAGGGTACGAGAGAGGTGGACTAAAAAAGGATATCGAGACAGCAGGCGGGTAGGGGATTGTGCACAGTGAGGAAGTAAAGCTATTTGAATTTCAGAGGTATTGCACTTCCCTGCTATACTGCGGAGAGACACTTGCATACCCAACAGGCATCCTGCATTCAAAGAGTACAGCTAGCCACTCTCATAATATCAGTCAAGGAGGTTAGAAAAGGAACAATGGCTCTGAAAAATAGCAACGCTTCAAGGATACAAGGCTAGCCCATTATGGTAGGTGAACTTTGGGTAGAATATGTACATGGAAGAAATTGTTCACTAGGAGTATAGAACACACACACACACACACACACACACACTTATAGGTTATCTTAGGCTCCAAAGAAGCACAGTTCAAATATAGATGTAGAGGTTTCAATGGCATGATTCCATAGGAAAAAGAAATGGATCAGTGCCCCGTGAGGTGAGAACTCTCCTAGGATTCATCAATCCTCGTAAGCATGCAGTGACGGTCTGTACAGCTGGCCCTCCTTTTTAGGTCTCTCCCACTAGACAAAGCAAGCTGCCAGGTTGTGAAAATACATATTGTATGTTTACACTGGGATTACAGCCCTTTCATTGCTTCTCATTAATTGGCTTTATTGTCAATTTCATTTGATTTGAATTTTATTGGTTATCTCGTGGGGGCACTTTCCTTCCTTTAATTGTGTTTGTCCCTCCCCTGGAGCATAGCCTCATTACATGTTTCCTTCCAATTCTTACTGTTCATGCACTATTATTTTCTTTTTTGATTATGAACTCAATGAGGGTATATGTATTTTCCAGTTTTATCCCTCATGTACTTCTATCCTCCATTCCATCATGCTCTGTGCTGCACTCTTTCACCCATGTGATTCTTCCCCGCTTTTTTCCATGTTGCGCTCCCCCCATTGTGTGCTGCTCACCAGTGTTGCATTCTCACTCGTGTGCTTCTCCTTAGAGTGCTGTTTCCTCCTACAATTGACTGCTGCACCCCCAATTAATTTACCATTTCTTTTTTTTTTGGTGGAGAACAAGACAGCATATTGCTCTTGGCCCACCCACCTTAAAAGCCCTTTTGTGCTACATTTCTTTCTTTTTTTTTTACTTACCGATCCATCTCAAATCGATAAATAAATAAAACACCTGTGTCATTTTGTAAGCACGCATGCGTAATAGAGCATGCACTCACACCGAAAATGATGTTGGTGCTGTGCTGCTTTATCGCATTTGTTTTATCTTTATGCTATGCTGTAAAACATTGCTAAAAGGCATTGGCAAATCCAGTAGTTCCCAAAGGCGAGACCTATTAGCTTTGCCAATGCTTGTTCTAAATTGCTTGTTATGGCCTCACAATTGAGCCAGGTGATGCCTTTCTTTAATTCTTTCACCTCATGATATGTGTGTAACTTTTTTGCTAACTTCCTTGTGTTAGAAATGGGGGTCTCTAGTAGGCAGAGGTAGGTACCTTTGTCCAAATAGGGACCGTTGCTTCTAGTCAGGGTAAGGGGGATACACACTTTAGATAACCCCTGCTCACCCCCTGGGTAGCTTGGCCCGAGCAGACAGACTTATTACAAAGGTATGTGTAAAGTATGTGTACGCAAAACACACCGTTTTACAGTGATAACACCACAAATGGACACCACACCAGTTTAGAAAAATAAAGTATCTTTATCTAAACTCAACAAGACCAAAACGACAAAAATCCAACATACATGTAATAAGAATATGACTTTAAAAAGGTTTCAAACAACTTGGCCCATAGAAAACTATGGATGCGTGATTTCTCTCAAAGTACCTGTAGTTGTGACAAAATTCACATGGCCAAACAGCCGCAGAGATGGGAAGCGTCAAAAAACAAAGAGATGCATCAGTTCCTGAGACCATGGGGAGGCAATGCGACAGTTCTGCTGCAAACAGGAGAAGCGATGCGTCGAATCCGGTCTGTGGGGGGAAGTGATGCGTCGATTCCGAGACAGTTCTGATCTGCAGGTGATGCATCAGGAAAACTTGCTGCACAGGTACGATGCGTGAAAATCCGGGATGCGTCTGCGATTGATGGGGCGGCTTTGAGCAGCGCTGCGTCGGTTTCTTCAGCCGCGTTCCCTCGATGCGTCGACTCTTGCAGCAGCGACATGCGCTGCGTCGGTTTTGGCAGTGGCGCGGCGATGCTTGGAGATTCTTCTTGCATGGCAGTGCTGCGTCGGAAAAACAGCCACAAGAAGAGCGATGCATTGATTTTCTTGTAGTTCCGTTGCTTTTCCAGCTCTCAAAAGCAGGAACAACCTCCAGAGGCCCAACACTGTCACAGGCACCTCTTGGCAGGTCAGAACTCCCAGCAAGGAAGTTCAGGGGAGCTGGAGGTGAAGTCTGAGACTTCAGAACAGGAGTCGAGCTCTACTCAAGCCCTTGGAGATCTTCCTCAAGCAGGGGGACACAGCACACAGCAAAGTCCTTCTCCTTTCCTTGGCAGAAACAGCTACTGCAGGCCAACCCCAGACAGCACACAGCAAAGAGGCAGTACTCCTCCTCCAGTTTCTCCAGCTCTTCTCCTTGGCAAAGGTTCCTCTTGATTCCAGAAGTAGTCTAAAGTTCAGGGGTTTTAGATCTAATACTTATACCCCACAATGTCTTTGTTCTCTTTGTGCAAGGGTCTCTGAGCCCAGTCCAAACCAGTTCTGTCCTCACTGGTGCAGTATGACCACAGGAGGTTGAGACAGTATTGTGTAAGGGAGACAGGCCCTATTCAGGTACAAAGAAATCTCCTCCCACTACTCTAAATTCAGCCTAGGTCTATTCAGCTAAGTTCTGAGTCGTCCAGGAAGGGCCAGGAACACTTCAACCCCCCCGTGGCTGTCTACAGTGAATGCACATCCCCAGCCCCTGTCACTCCAGAAGCAGACAGTCAATACATAAACAGGCAGAAGCATACAGAATGGTTAAACAAGAACATGCCTACTTTCTAAAAGTGGCATTTTCAAACACACAATTTAAAAAACATCTTTACTAAAAGATGTGCTATTAAATTCTGAGTTCAGAGAGCCTAAACTTTATTTCTCTATCTTGTCACAATGGGAGGTTATACTTGTAAGATGTCACAAAGCATTTCCCATTCTATCCTATGGGGCAAGATAGCACTTCAATAGTGAAAAAACGAAATTGGCAGTATTTCACTATCAGGACATGTCACACACACCAGTACATGTCCTACCTTTCACATGCACTGCACCCTATCCAGGGGAGTACCTTGGGCCTACAATAGGGGTGCCTTACATGTAAGAAAAGGGGAGGTTAGGGCCTGGCAAGTGGGTGCAGTTGCCAAGTCGACATGGCAGTTCAAAACTGCGTGCAGACACCGCAGTGGGAGGTCTGAGATACGTTTTCAGGGCTACTCATGTGGGTTGCACAATCAGTCCTGCAGGCCCACTAGTAGCATTTGATTTACAGGCCCTGGCACACTCAGTGCACTTTGCTAGGGACTTACCAGTAAATCAACTATGCCAATCAGGGAGAACCAATTGTAACAACAATTTATACAGGGAGCACTTGCACTTTGACAGTGATCAGCAGTGGCAAAGTGCCCAAAGCACCCCCGTGGGAGGGGGGAGCAGGAAGGTGCAAATGTGAAGCACTGCTGCTTAACTAAACTGGCCCGAGCACTGCTGCTTTTGCTACTGGTGGCCGATATAGCAGCATCACGGCAAAACCGACCAACAGAAACAAAAACGGATCCCACGCTCAATAACCAGCCCCCACCCTTCCAGGCTCCGATGACGCGCACCGGCCAGTACGTCCCTGCAGTGGGTGACAGCCTACCACAAAACCATGGGGCACTGTTTCGTACTCCTACTTTCAAGTTGCATTTACTGTCCAATGTCTGTTTAATCCATTGTCATCCTTGTTGCATGTTTTCCACATTACATGAACTAGAAAGTAGTTTTATGTATTCTCCCGAACCTCTCCTTTGAATTTATATTGAAAAGGTTGTTTATTTTATAGTTAGACATCTCCCACTACACCTCAGCTTTACTATAAATTCATTTAATACCGTAGCTCTGAGATCCCATACTGATCAGTGATATTGAATGAGGCTTCCAACATATATCACATCATCAGTTAGATGTCAAAGAAGGCTAGAGGTACCCCACAATTGCCAATACAGGAAGATCATACACGTGCCAGCAGAAATCACCATAAAGAAAGATGTTTTGATAGTAGCAAGCAAAAGGAAAATAAAGAAAATAAAAACTAAGCAACCATCAAAGACCATTTGGAGACTAAAATTGTGCACGGTTCTGAGCACAAATGAATTTGCACCTTCTTCCTAAAAAGGTTCTTAAAGCTTCTGCCTCGTCTGCTGGACAGTCAATAAACTGCTTTTTGGCAACAGACAGAGAAGCATATTTACAAAAGCCCCTATCGCCACCACAACATCACTTTTCAGGACGTTGTGGTGAAGATAGGGGCTTCGCCTTATTTACAAGGCAGCGTTAAGCCACTTAACGTGGCTTAACGCTGCCTTGTAAATAAGGCACCCTTTCACGCTATATTTAGCGTGAAAGGGGAGTGCAATGGGTGTTGTTGTGGGCGTTCCACCGCAACACCCATTGATTTTGACACTGCCCCATATTTACAAGGGTGGCGTAAATATGGGGCAGTGCCAAAATTAGGACCAGGGAAAACCTGGCCTTACCCTGGTGAAACGAGGAGAAATGTTTAATTTCTCCTCGTTTTTGCTGGTTCCATGTGTGCTGCGTTGTGCAGCACATATGGAAACAGCAAAATGCCAATGATATTATGTGCAGGAATGTGTTTCTTCCTGCACATAAACAATAATTTAAAAGAAATTCGTTTTGCAACTTCTTTGTGTGCGGCATTGAGCAGCACACATAGAAGTTACAAAAAGCCATTTAAACATTGTTTATGTGCAGGAAGGGACACTTTTCTGCACATAAACAATACGCCCCTGCTACGCAGACACCCTTGCACTGGTTTACTCATGTTATTCCTCATTTATGCTAAATATGTGTTGTGATAACAGGATTACAAAAGTTGTGAACTGAGAACAGCCAGCATTTCTTCAATGAGCGCTCAAATATTGTATTAACAATATATTTGCATTGCCACTCCTACTCACCCAGGGAAATACTGGACTCAAGCAAAGAAAATTATCTCATATATTGCATTAGTATATGAATTGACTTTTTACACATGCACTATGCAGATATAACAATCTCAGACATAGCAAAAGTACATTTACTAAAACCACCCTAGCACGAATCAGACACCCATGAAGCCATTTACAAGGGCAAAAGAGCAAATCAACAGTGCCCATGTAACTGAAAGAGCTGTTTATTTTTATGGTTCAGTAACATTACACTTGAAACACTAGCCACAGTAGAATCACAACACAATATCACAGTGGGCTGCACATCCCTGCACACACCTGAACACCCATGCCTGTAAAACCTAGAAAATTGTTATACACAAACAGTCTGAATCCCTATCCAAAACAGACCGGAAGTTGCTCTGCTTGGACTACTGCAAATCTGACAACCTGCCAGAAAAGCTTCACCTAATAGATGTACAGCTAAGCCTGTCCTGTGTGCTCATGGCATATGTGCTTATCCATGATTTCAGGAGGAGGACGAGACTGAAACCAACACAGACGAGGAGAATCCAACAAAGGGAAATGCTCTGTTCTTCATGAACTGGGAATGTATACAGACGTCACCCACCTCCTAAGATATAATGACTTACCTTCTACCCATTGTTAAACACAATTTCACACTACGAAAGAGAGCATACCTTTTGCTGTGTCTTCAAAGATAAATCTGCTATGCCTACTCTGAAATTATGCTCAAAGGTTCCTGCAGAGAGTAACCAGAGAAACACTTGATATTTCACAGCCGTCAGGCTGCAAGCTTGTGTGGCAAGTCACAGATGGCTTAGACAACACGTATTATGCTACGTCATTGTTCTATAAACAACACAACTCAGAAGCCCAGAGAGCAGCCGTGGCCCATCCATAGTGGCTGAGGGGCCAATCCTGCTCACCTTTTGCCCATCAAGAAGAGTGTGTGTCAAGCTGAGCAAAGGTCTGCTTAGCAGAAACTCTTTATTTTCAGGTTAGGCAGCCAGGTGCTATACATGTGCTAAATGTTCAGGCTCTTGGCTGCCTGAGCTGAACTTTTCTGGGCCTAGGATGTCACAGCTCCTGTGGGCGTGACCTCCTCAGACCGGAAAAAGTCCTCAAAGCCCTCCCCCTCATGACGAGGAGGAGCGTCACTGATTGCCTCAGACCTGGGCGCTTCAGATTTAAGCCGTGAAGTGCCCAGGTTCAAGTATCAATCAGTGACACCTTGTCGCAGAGTCGGGTGGGGTCAGCAACTCTCACTGACCCCTTCCCACTCTGTGACGAGTAGGGACTGCTGCATCCCCTCATTGGCTGACCTTAGGTCCCAATCCTCCGGGTACCTCCGAGGCAGAGGTGCAGTTAAGTGTGATTTTTTTAAAATTAATGTTTTGTGCGTGCTTGCATGCATGTGAGTATGTATGAATATTTGGTAGTGAGTGTTGTGAATGCATGTGTGTGTGTGCTCACATGTGTGAATGCATGGGGGTGAGTGTGTTTTTGTGTGTGTGTGTGTCCTGGTCGCCCCTCTCCCTGCTAAAATTATCGACTGCTACTGCCAGAGCCTATCCTATGACATAAGACTCCACATATGACAAATGAAATAGATACACCGCTGTAGAGATCCACATAGATATATGTAGAGTAAAAGTAAGTTTATTCTTTATCAAGTACCTCCAGCTTACTCTTCCAGTTTCCCAGCTTCAATTCCCTCTCCTTCAAAGGAACACATTCCATTCCTCGATTTCAAGTTCTATATCATCCAGAGGATTCCAGCAACTCCACACAGCTCCCCCTTTTAAATACATAAAAATATTGCTAAATACAGAAATAACGCCTAAAACATTAGTTACAAAATTGCTTCAGTACAATAACATTCAGTACCCAATATACACATCAGATTCTCCCCATCAATTTTCTCCCTTCCACAATGGATTACCCCTCAGGAAGACACAAAGGAAATAATACTTCACTCTTCATACCCATTCTCCACAACATGTTGTAGACATTTGCACACATTCCCAACACTCCACCCAGATCCATCCACCAAAATTTGAACACATTTCTTTACTTCTCTTACTTGGATGGGTTTAGAAAATGTGCTCTCCCTCTTGCTGACAAGACCACCTCTTCTGACCACCACCCAGTCATCTTTCTTTATATCAGATGCCTAAACACACCTCCTAGTATTATAATATTCCTTGGCCCTACGTTGCCTCTCAGCCACATCACCCTTGACAGCGGTGTGATCTACCCATGCACATTCTTTGCTCCTCAACTACCCTGGAACCTCCTTTAGACCAGGTTCTCTCCCTCTGAGAGATATAAACTGTGACACTCCAGTCACCGAATTGGGAGTCACTTTGTAAGACCAAATCAATTTCTTCAACTCCTCACAACAAGGCAGACCATTCGCCTAAGAGAGTTGAATGTTCTCCATAATCAGGCGATTGACTCTTTCAGCCAAACCATTGGCTTGAGGTCTGAACAGAGCCACTCTTTCATGTTTGACCTCCACACTACACAAGAATTCCTTCATTCTCCTAGACAACAACTGCACCCCGTTGTCAGACACTAGGAGTTTAGGGATACCCTCATTTATGAACACCCTCTCCAAAAATACTATGACTTTCTCTGTATCAATGGAATCAGTAGTCTCAACAACAAACCACTTGGAATGATAATCCACCATTATGTATTTACTCTGCAACCCAAGTTTAGATACTGTGCCCAAAAAATCAATAGCCACTCTTTCCCAAGACCGTTTGGGCAGGACCACACAGCTCAGAGGAGGTTGTCTTACAATTTTCGTTTTATCAATATTGTCACACGCATAGCACTCCTTCACTACCCCTTCCACATCCTTGACAATTCCAGGCCACCAAAATGATTGACACACACGCCTTTTAGTCATATTGAGACCCGGATGCCCTTCATGTGCAGCATGGATTATTTTCCTTCTGAATTTCTCAGATGTTATAAACTGTTCCTCCTCAATAGTTTCCCATCACACACACTCAATTCCTCCTCCACATGGAGGTAGCCTTTAAACTGGACATCATCAGCTTGATCCTTCGCCCAACTTTCAGACACACACTTGACGACCTGTTGCAATAAATTATCTTCCAACATCACCTCATCCCATTCCTCCTTCTCAAAAGCCACTTCTTCACCCCCATCTCTTACCATCTCAACATCTCCATTCATCCCTAGGTCCATCTCATCCATTGACATCCTTGACAAACAATCAGCAATCACATTCCTCAATCCCTTAACGTTCTCCATTTCAAAATTATACTCCAACACAGACAACATCCACCTGGCTATCCTTGGCAGTATATTTCCTTCCAAGCCCTTGCCCCCTTCAAACAAATGAATAAGGGGCTTGTGCTCAGTACAGCCTTTGAAATGTAAACCCCAGAAAAAGTATCTGAAATGCTTTATCCCGTAGCAATATGCCAGGGCTTCCCTCTCATTAACTGAATAGGAGACTTCTGCGATCTGAAGACGCCTAGAGGCAAATCCAATAATCCTATCCTGGCCATCGTTCACCTGAGTCAGAACTGCCCCAATTCCCACATTGCTTGCATCAGTTGTTATGTATGTCTTAGCCGTAACGTTGAAGTGGCCTAACGAGGGAGCATGAAGAATGCCATCCTTCACTTTGTTGAAAGCCTCATCACACTCCTTATTCCATATAAAAGTCGCACCTTTTTTCATCAGCAATCTTAAAGATTTCACAATCTCAGTAAATCCGCCACAAATTTTGAACAATATTCCGGTAAACTAAGGAAGGACTTCAATTGCTCCTTGTTAAGTGGCGTAAGGGCATTTTCCACCTCTGAAACAATATTCTTCTTTGGCTTGATTCCATCTTTGGACATTTCATGTCCCAAATATGTAACCTGTGTCCTTATCAGTTGACATTTTTCTTTCTTTATCACCATCCCATGACTTTCCATAATGCTTTCAACACCTTATCCATCAATTCTTCATGGTCCACCCCATTGTTCCCCACAATCAACACATCATCCTGAAAACAAAGAACTTCTTTAAGTCCCCCAAATATCTGTTGCATGATATTTTGAAAACCGCTGAGGCCAATGCTAACCCAAAAGGCATTTTACAATGTCGGTAGGCCCCCAGCAGTGTAACAAATGAGGTAAGATTTTGGATTCCTAATGCAGAGTAATCTGATGATACACTGCAGATATGTCAATCACACTAAAAATTTCACCCCCTCCCATAGCTGTCAACATTTCAGAAATGTTCGGTAAGGGTTGTCTATCCACCCATATATTTCTGTTCAGGTCACGTCAGTCCACACACAGCCGAATCTTGACCTCTTCCTTAGGCATGAATACCATGGGCGCCAACCACTCCGAAGCCTCAATAGGCTGATTATACCCTGCTCCAATAACTTCTCTAACTCCTTCTGTAAAGGCTTCCTCATTAGATGGAGAACATTCCTTACTCTAAATACAACAGTGGTAGCATTATTTTTTAGATTAATCCAGTGAGATAAACCTTTAAGTCTGCCTAACCTGTCAGTAAACACAACAGGATACTTTCGCATTATCACCATACCATACCCTTCCAAAATATCACCATCCTTTTCAACATTATGCACTCCCACTGTCATAACTGGTCTTTCAGCATTAAGATTTAGGATTATATTGAGATCTTTCTGGTGCCGCCAACCTAGAAGATCAGAAACCCGTTTTGTTATGTACACTCGACCTAACACTTTTTTACCATCAAAGCTTATCACCATCCACTTCAAACCCCAATATCTCTATGGTCTTTCCACCATATCCTACAGCTTTGATATCTGTCTTACTCCACCCATGATCCACCCCCCACCCCGTTTCTATAATACTTGTCCCTAGATAACAGGGTGTAGAGACTTCCAGAATCCACCAACATCCTCACATCACACTCATCCAAACTTATATTGCAATGAGGCTTTTTCAATTTGTCTGTACTTTCCCTGCCTACGTCTTTAGCCTGGAAAGCTGTATCACTCTAGGGGCCAGATGTACGACGCATTTTAGCGTGCGCAAACGGGTCTTAGACCCGTTTGCGCACGCCAAAATGCATGGGCCCATGTACAAACAGTATTTTGCGAGTCGCAAATAAATTGCAACTCGCAAAATACTGTTTTGCGACTCGCTATTAGGAAGGGGCGTTCCCTTCCTAATAGCGACTGCAAAGCTATGTACAAATGTTTTGCAACCGCAATTGCGGTAGCAAAACACTCGCAAATTAACACCTACTTCAAGTAGGTGGTAATGCATTCGGATATGGGAAGGGGTCCCCAGGGGACCCCTTCCCCTTTGCAAATGCATGCAATATTATTTTTTAAGGGCAGGCAGTGGTCAGGGACCACTGCCTGCCCTTAAAAATAAAACGAAAACGTTTCATTTAAAAAAATGCATCCCGCTTTCTGTTAAGGAAAACGGGCTGCATTTAAAAAACAAAAAGCTGTTTTATTTAAAAGCAGTCCCATACATGGTGGTCTGCTGAGCCCAGCAGGCCACCATCCCTGGGAGGGCCTGTCATTCCCAATGGGCTCGCAAATTGCGAGAGGCTCATTAATATTCATGAGCCTCGCAATTTGCGACCCCATTGGGAATCGCAAACAGTGTTAAACACACTGTTGTACATTCCAAATTGCGACTCGCAATTGAGCGCAAATTGCGAGTCGCAATTTGTAATGGTGGTACATCTGGCCCTCAGACCCTTCACACGCCTGGGAAGACATCCCAAACAAACAAAATGGCTGCCAAAAATGTCATCTGACGTGTATGTTGGAGCAACAAATAATATGTCACCCAGCAAGTGAGGCTACAAACTCAGGCACAATTGGACGCTGCGTCACCCATAATCCACCAGGCAGGGGAGAAGAAGAAGTCAGGCATGATTAGACGCCGCGTCACCCGAAATCTTCGAGGCAGGCGAAAGCACCCACAAGATGATCAGGTAAACAAGTAATGAGCTCGCAGCTGGTACTTGAAAATAAACTTGCAGCAATAGTTGCACACGTAAGGTAGCAGACATTTGACAATTTCAATGAAACAATCTCAGCAGCCCAAAAAACAAGTCTTAGAAGTGCTAAGCTACCCATACGTACCAAAAGTCAAATCCAGCATGAAACCTACGCTTGTTACAATAAGTGCGTTGTTACTCTCCTAATAATACAGCATGTTGCCTAGAATACACAATTTAAGCATCAATGAACTCACAGTCAAAAATGGCAAATCCGCCATCGAGTCCAGACAGCAGATGCTTCTTTAAAGATCAATTGCAGCACTGGGCGACATGAGTTTCATGTGTAGATCGGTTCGCAGAGGAATTAAATAAATCCTCACAATTCCTTGTCCAGGGGTGAAGGAACTTCACATCTGTCCCCTGCACAGACCTCAGGTTCAACTCGTTGCCAGTTATGTAGAGATCCACATAGACATATGTAGAGTAAAAGTATGTTTATTCTTCATCAAGTACCTACAGCTTACTCCTCCAGTTTCCCAGCTTCAGCTCCCTCTCCTTCAAAGGAGCACATTCCATTCCCGGGTTCCAAGTTCTATATCATGTAGAAGATTCCAACAACTCCACAACCACCCTCAACATCCAGTTGGCATTGTGTGCCCACCTAAAGAACACATGGTCCAGACCATTTTCTAGATCATGACATAGTACTGCCACTCTGGACACAAGTTCAGAATCCAGATCGATGCAAAGACACAGATGATAGCGATAATAGAAGGTCCTACTACGTGAGTCACACATGCCCTGCCTCCCATTTAGGGCTGTATGATTATAGGCTCCCCCTAAAATTAGAAAAGTGTCTGTCTGCTCTATCACTGTGGGATGTGCTCCTCAGAACAGGCTGAGAAATTGTGTGTCAGTGACCAAATTTGCCTTCCGGCAAGGAAATGTTAAAAGCCTCCTAGCATGTAAAATGTTCCAGTCAGAGCAGATCGTCGTGTGAAAAAGGATCTTCACTTCATGATTTCAGGAAATAGGACTTCTTCCTTCCCTCCAGTGGTGCTACTGAATATTGACCCCCAGAATATTGTGGTACAAGAATATGAAGAACAGAATATCGCAGGACAAAATTTCGAAAGGTAAGTGCATATAGGGAAGGATAAATTTACTATTCCTAACTCATAATTCTCAGGTAAAGAAAATCTAGACTTATTTACCAAACAATATTGTTTTTGATATTGTGTCCTTGATATTCTTGGGTGAATATTCAGGGTGCACAGCCTTCCCTCCATCCCCCAAAGAACACAATTGAAATGACAGTGTGCCTGTTACCGGTAAGCATGCCATGAATAAACTGTTGTATTTAGAGATCACTGTTTGGCCTCTTCAGTGCTGGCACCACAAATTTATGCTTGTTTGTTCTCACATCCATCCCTTCAGTTTACCCCTGCATCTATTCCTTCTCTTGCAACCTCCTTATCCATCTTTAGACCCACATGATATCAGATTATTTCAGAAGAAGGTAGGCAAGCATTAGCATTTCTCACCAAGGAGGTTACACTGAGCAGAGTAGAATCACTCCTGAAACATCCTTCTGAACCAGACTGTGCTGTAGATTGGACACTTTGATTTGTGGTGTTATTCCTATAAGGCAAGTTAAACAACAATTAGAAATTAATTTCTGAGAAATGAAGCTCAAATGGAGAACATGAATTTACTTTAGGGCAATTAAAGAGGACCACAACTTGTATGAATTTTGATTGTGTAAAAAACAATTGTATGTATGCTTACATTCTTCTTGACAGCAATTCTTGGACAGCAAATGAACAATAAACTAAAGGGCTTATTTATGAGAGGGTTGCGTCACGTTTGCACCATGCAGCGTGGTACATGCATGATGCAAACCTCTAAGTTAGATTTTTGAAGCCATGAAAAGCCAATTTGCGTGGCTTGAGTGGCTTAAAAAATCTGGAGTAACGGAACTCAGCACAAATCACTGCATTGCATTACTCTGCCCTGGGAAGATGTTCAATGAGCGTTGCATGGGTGCCCCCACATAACTTTCATGGATTTTGACGCATCCCCAGATCTATAAGAACTTGTAAACCTGGGGATGCTCCAAAATCTTACACCTTCTCAGGGGAGGCGTAACGAGGAGAAATATCTCTATTTCTCCTCATTTAATCTGTGTGTGCTGCATTCTGCAGCACACATCGAAATAGGAATATGCTTCTGAGGATTGTTTTGGTGCAGGAAGTGACACCTTTCTGCGCTAAAACAATCCTGCATACAACACAGGCACCCTTGCACCATGGTGGGTGCCTACATTGGCTCTAGGCTGCTAAGAGGGCGCCAGCCAAGGGAAAGGACAGGAATGCACCATATTGCCTTAAATACAGTGCATTCCTGCCCTTTCCCTATCATACAGTGCAGCGCAGCAAGGTGACCTGCTGATCTGCACTGCATCACAAGCTCATAAATGAACCCCTCAATTTAGGGAGGCAAGTATTTATGGAACGGCACAAGGATATAAATGCTAAAGCATTTAAATACACAAAAGTATTATTTAGACATTGTTAATCTGTTGAAAATTCAATATACATATGCAAAATTAGGCATTCATCCTACTACGTAATAATAGTTTTCCTTCATGCTAAACCATTTTAATTTATCTTTTTCAGGTACTTACCCATTTGTGACATCATCAAACTGTACTGTGGGTGGTGTGTGCACTGGTCTTGGTATACCTCCACAGAATATTGGCCAAGTCTACGGTGTAGTAAAGGCTTACACTACTAGAGTTGGCATTGGTGCTTTTCCCACAGAGCAAATAAATGTAAGTCTTTCATGTAACATGGGTATATAGTGTTCATTAAATATGTTATTACTTGCAACTGTCGTTCTGCCATCAGAAAAACATAACCTTGTCCTCTAACCTCAGCAGTGTCTCTAGAGTCCAAAGCCTGAAGGATGATGCAGTTTAGCAGATACTGAGGGCCTCATTTATGAGGACCCTTGCACAGTCGGAGCGTCACTTGTTGTGGCGTTCCTTAGCGCAGAAGCCTGCTCCATATTTACGAGGCAGCACTAAGCCACTTTTTTTGGGCTCAACGCTGCCTCGTAACTATTGTCCCCTTCAACGCAGTTTTCTGCGTTAAAGCGGCGTGCAATGGGTGTTGCTGGGGGCGTTTCCAGCAATATCCATGGCATTTTGATACTGCCCCAGATTTACGAGAAAACGTAAATCTGAGGAAGCGCCAAAAACGTACGCCTGCCCAGGGGAGGCGTAAGGGAGGCACAACTAGGAGAAATAGCTTTATTTCTCCTCGTTTTTCCTTTTTCTTTGTGTGCTGCATTCTGCAGCACACGTAGAAAGAGGAAAACGCCTCTTGTGATTGTTTTTGTGCAGGAAGGTTTCCCTTCCTGCACAAAAACAATCATCCCCTCAACGCAGGTACCCTTGCACAATGGTGCAAAGGTGCCTGCGTTGGCGCACAGCAGCCTATTGTGTGCCCGCGCAGGGGAAAAGGGCAGGAATGTGCCGTATCTCATAGATACGGAGCATTCCTGCCCTTTTTGTTTGCCGTAGGGCAGCGCAGCAGGAAGGCCTGCTGCGCTGCACTACGGCAAAAACACATAAATGAGGCCCTGATTGGGTAGAGATGCTTCCAGGCTGATCAAAGTCATTTTAACTAGGTTTTAGTGGGTGCTGTCAGAAAAGGAACACAATTGGTTCTATGGCACTACACAATTGACACATTCAATAAACCAAAGCACTGGTTCATTCTGTGGCATTTAGTCTCAATTCAGTGTAATTAATCTGTCTTTATAGTAATATACATTTAAGAAATCTATCTACACCCAAATAGATACAAATTACAGGAGTCTTGCAGTACATGTTTATTGTCTGTATTCATGTCCTTTGGTAATCTTTTTTTAAATTACCCCAAATAATCAGGATCTTCAGCCTCATACCATTAATTTTACTGTACTACATCACAAAGGCCCTTACCAACAATCACTTTGGTATTCGTAGGCAACTTGTTGCGCCTCAAATCCTTTGTTTCCATGCAAAGGTATGTGTTAATGTGTTAAAGATTTTGGGACATTTTTAGACAGACTAAAAGGGGTTTGAACTTGTTAATGTTCTCTTTTCATCAAGAATTATAGGGACTTCTCTCTTAGGACTCTTTTGACTGTAAATGCTGCCTTCTAGAAGTAGGCCCAGATAAATGCTGGCCAAAAAGTATAGACGGCTTTTACCTGAATCAGAAAGGACACAAAATGTAAGTTATTTCTGTGGTACCTCAGTTGACAAAAAATAAGCCAGGTGCTAGCAATTTTGTGTGTCCTGAAATCAAAATGGCCACCATGGTTGTGAGAAACCAGGGCTTTTTGCAGTATCCCCCCACTGTTTGCCCTCATTTTGACTACTAGATGCTGGTTTTCCAACTCTGATTGTGCCATGGGCTCTGCTAACCAGACCCAGCCCTACATTGTATATTTGTCGTTTTGCTGTCACTTTAATCATAAAAATATTTTCTATTTTCATAAATTGGTCTTGAATTTTTATAATGTTGTGTCTTACTTGAATTGGTGTTTTTAAATGCTTTACACGCCTGTCTCCTAAGTTAAGCCTGTCTGCTCACAGCCAAGCTACCAAGGGTTGAGCAAGGATTTGTTCATTGAGAACTTGACTGGACCTTATTTGTAATTGTGGTGTTATTACTAGTTGTAGGTACCTACCTGCACCTATTAATAAACCACCTTCCAACCATGGTTCTGATAAATTTGGATTAGTTTAGGGTATGCTCCCAAAAATTATGTCCAGCCACCAAGGTAAGAAGAGTTTACTCCATTATTGATAATCAGAATCTTGTTTTTTGGTTGTTAAATTTGCATCCTACAAACTACCTCTCTATTTGAATGTCCAGGATCTAGTCATGGCTACCCACGTCCTGGTCAAATTGCAGAGACCATGGCTGTCATATAAAATCATGTAGGTGATTTGTAAATATGGTTGTCCTGGAACCTCAAATACAAATGAGAAAAAAGATGAAATGAAGCACCCTCTAATCGGTATTACTCCAGCCGTAGAAACATTTAGGGAATCTTCTTCCTATTGGAGTGCTGCTGATATTAATAACAAAGGGAGTATACTTATTATCTTTTATATGAGATCTTTGAGGAATGCTTACCTGTAAATCACCTTGAAGGTTTCAATCTAAAGTCTGGCGGACTGGAATGTGTGTAAAAATATCACCTTTTTAAAACAGGAACTAACTTGGAGACATTTTTTAATTTCTCCAAACATTTCACATTTTACATGAGTGCACTGTTTGAAGAATGTTTTAAAATGTGCCTAAGCACAAGATTTTGTACTTGAAGGGTATGCTCCTAGGACAAATACTATGTTAAACATCACACAAACACCTCTGCACCATGGTGCACAGTGTGTATGTGGTTTTAGGCAGCCTGTTTGTGCACCAGCGCAGAGCAATGATCAACAGGTGGCCACTTTTAATAAATATGGCCCTGCATTGCTTTCTCCTCCTATCGCACCAACTTTGGTTGCTGCACTGCATTGCGCTAAAATTTAATACATTTTCCTCTTAGAGTTAGCGAGTTGTGTTTACTAGGCCTGAGGTTGAGAATGTGTTATGTAGCCAAGTCACAAGGAAAGAGTATAGGCTGAGTGTAGACTGTATAGTGGGCAAAGAGGTGACGCACAGTAAGTAGGACAGTAGTGAGTAGAGACCTGAGTGACTTCTGAATCTGTGTAATCTTTGATGAGACGCACATGGCAACATCGTTGATCCTGAATGGGAAATGGGATATCATCATAAAGGCAGAGAGGACCACTGATCAACTGGACAACACACTGAGAAAGGGGCAGAAGAAATAAGAAGTTCTTAAGCAATAAGAACTTCTTATTTTCCTCTGTCCCATTCTCAGTGTGTAGTCCAATTGATCAGTGGTCTTCTCAATCTTTATGATGATGTCCCATTTCCCATTCAGGACCAACGATTCGTTGATTGTTTTGAGGTACTGTTAACAGTTTTTCAGTTGTACCTAGACCCTCATCTTTCTCCATTTGCTAAGAGCATATAGAGGTCTTAAATGAACATATTGTGGGAGCAGATGAGCTGTCTGTGAGAAGGTATCGAGGGGGAGCGGGCTTCAGATTTAGTTTGAAGATTGTTTATTTAGTCATAAAGGGAGGGGGGATGAGGATGGGATCCATGTGATGAAGAAAGTGTGGTATATATGGCCGATTTAAGGGGTGCACTTAGGTAGTGGTCGATAGGACTAATATGAAAAGGATAGCCTGTCTAACAAATATTGTTTTTTAGCATGACATTACTATTTCTGTTAATTTTTAAGAAGCTATCCTCTTTGTGATTTATTAAATAAAATAATGTAAACAAAGTTATTACTAAATCTAGGCTTTGCATTATGTTCCCAGCTGTACTGAATGTAAATTTCTATTTATTATTTATCCAAACTGGTAAATTGGAAGACCACTAAGAGGTTGGTGAAATTCTTGCTTTTTCTCAAGTTTCTTTTAGTTTGTAGGGCTCACATTTACCCACACATAATCCATTTGAGGCTGATGACAAAACAGAATAGCATTAGGGACTTTGATGTAGGCAGCAATGAAAATAAATTGTTGTGCACTATGCTTTATTGTATTTTATTGTATCGTAGCAGTTCAGTACATCTTTCCTACCTCATAAATACATCTAAGAGCAAAATGTAAACAACAGAAGTAATGTGTCAACTTATAAAATACATATTTAAGGCAAACCACAGAAATATTGAATCTGTCATTTTTATGTGGAAAATACCCCTTTTAGGGGTTATTTCCAACTAGTGAAAACCATATTTTGGCTGTGCATTTTTAAGAATAGACAAATGCTGAATTTGTAAATGAGTTTTTATTTATCTTGTTGCAGGAAATTGGAACTCTCTTGCAGAGTCGAGGCCATGAATGGGGAGTAACAACAGGCAGGAAGAGACGGTGTGGTTGGTTAGATCTTGTCATACTGAGACATGCTCATATGGTCAATGGATTTACTGCGTAAGCAACACATTTTTGTTCTAGAAAAATATTAAAAATTTCTCCAACAATCTGCAATCAATTAAACTGTCCAGGGAGATACCCCACAATGTAAGAAATGTCTGTGATAGAGAATCTCTATCATAATAAATCTGTGAGAAATAAGGCACATCTCTTATTTAAATCTTGGTAGCATCATGCTCTTTTGGGAGAGCGGAAGTCTTGAGAAAGTTGGAACTTTAAGAACACATTTTGAGATTTTCTTTTCTTGTAATTTCATGGGAATTCACTAGAAGTACATACACTACCAAGTGCCAAGTAAGGCAAAAGATATATGCAGTTATTTTATGTTTGAAAGATTTTATTGAAAATAAAACAGGTATAATGAATTATGTCATAAAAATAAAACAAAATGTAATATTAAAAGGCAAATATTTTTAGAAAACACAGGAAAGGGCAGAGGAAAGGAGAAATGTATTGGTCTTCAATACTAAGATATATAAAGAGTAAATATAAAATAGTTTTAAAAATTGTAAAATTAAAACATTTTATCATTGATGTATGGCTATAATACAACTACAAGATAATCCACCTCAAATTTAACTAGAAATGGAGAATGGTATAGTACCTCTTGGTTCCAATAAAATAACTCACAAAAGCATACATCAAGGGGTTTGCTGAGCTCTTCATCGTTTAATTCTCACAGTAGATGAAAATGTATAATTGTAGCATGACAAAGGCCCATATAGCATGTTCGTCTTTAAAAATGTTTTTACTGATGTTACCTTGGACCTGCCAAACTTGTGATTATGACATATACTATCTTACTGTTATGTGAAAGATAATTTCCCAGAATCTTGCCAGATTGCATTTATTTGCTCAATAACAAGAACAAATTACAAAAATAAACTAAATGTACCTTTTATTGCTTTGTAGGACATGTTTCTCTAGTGACCCAAGAGAATTCTTTGTAATGGCATAGGGAGATCAGTACTCAAAACACTGTTAATTTTTACACACACTTTAATTCATAGCACTCAGAAATCAAATTCATATTAGAGTCTCGAAGAGCATAACCAACACTGGCTACTAAAATAATTGTTCTTTCCGTGCAGGAAAACTGGCATGTAAAAACACAGTCATGGTAAAAAGTCAGCATAGTACTAGCAGGAATGAATGTATTATATACCTTCAACTAAAGTCTACTCCAAATTTATATAGCATAGGTGATATTCAAGTTCCCCTAAATGCTACATCGACAGTACTTTTATTCCTTTACTCATCCAAAAATCCTTTTATTTGGATAGTAGAGCATACATACACTATCAGATCTCAATTCTTTGGACATCTAACATAGGAGAAGAGAGAAAGAATGGAAGAGTGAAAGAAATATAATTTAAGTAAGAAAGATAATTTAAGTAAGAGATCCTTTCCACCATTGCCTTCTAATTATTGAGTTATGCAACCCCAATGCCTTCTAATTCTTGGCTCATGCAACCTAATCCCTGTTATCCATTGACCATGACTATGCTCCATTTTCATCCAAAAATATTTTCCACCTGAACCACTGATATCATTAATTACCTCCATGTTGTAGAACTAGGTGTAATCCTGCTTTCTTTGAAATGTTTGACTTTTACAAACAGAAGGTACTCTCTTACACAGGCAGCCATGCCTCTGTCACATTCACTGTGGTTGCACAGCCTACACTGACTGCCACGTCAACAGATGTTTGCCCCCTTAAAAGATTCCTACTTTGGTGCAAAAGCGGTCTGTCATGGATGAAGATAGCCTCCAAAAGTGAGTTTCCATCTCCAGACATCATTATTATACTAATTAATTCGCTGGAGTTATTTCAAGATTGTTAGTGGTTGGATTCATTTGATGCCTACCACCTAGATCTATTTGAAAAGTTTAACAAATTCAATGTGAATTACTCCTTCAGGACTTTCTTGACTGGGGATTATCCTGGAGGATTATTGGGTAGCCCTATTGTATTAACTAGCTTCTATTCCTGGCTCAGATTTCATCTACGGACACAATATGCTGTTACAATTATTAATTCATGCCTTTCTTCCCCTGTCAATAAGGCTCCACATAATAGATAGCTGACAAATTTACACAAGGGGGTCTCTTGCTGTATTCCCCTGGGAAACCTGGAAACTCAGATGTTGGCTTTGTAGGCAGGTTCTCTAATACCTCAGTTCTAAACCTATAACCTTTTAAATGTCATTTTCAACCGGAAAGTTCTGACTTTGGGCCTCACTTTTTTGTAATTAATTTCTACTTAAACACCTCTAGCTGTACAACATGGACATGTTAACCTCAAAACCATCTATTTTTTATAAATAGTTTCCATTTCAGTAGCTTGTCCAACTGATGCTTCCTGTAAAGCTCTCATTATAGTTTTATCAATTCTGAATTGATTATGTATCTAGACTTTTAGAAGCTATGTACATTCTCAAGCAATATTGACCTGCATTTAAACCTTGAACTGACTTTGCGCTGAGCCAAAAGTAATACCTGTCTCATGCATTTATTACCACTCTCTGTGAGCCGGCAAGGGGCCGTGTATCAGCCTATCGAGCAACGTATCAATTTGCAATGAGGGGCCTCACCATTTCTCCCAATTTTTGCTGCCTTGTCCATGGTCCCCGTTGTCCTTTCCGCCGAGACGATTGCCTTGCATCTCCTGCTTGACGGCCGGGGAGTGTCTCCAGTTGCTCCCTGCTGCATCGCCCATGGCTCATTACTTGTCTGCTGATTGCTGTTGCCACTTGGCATGCTGACGCAGGCATTTCTCCTGCCTTGCTGCCTGGGGAGCTGGGTCTGTTTCTTCGGCCGGCGGTCCTACAACGGCGGCTCCATTTTCCTGACCTCTGGGGCCATGATGAACATGTTGCTCTGCTGTTTTCCAGTGCTGCAGGTGTCTCCTGCGTGGGAAGGCCATATTCTAGTTGACACTGCATGCAGTCCAGAAGTAATGGCATCTCTGGCCTGGACCTTGTCTTGTGTCCCCCTACAGGTACCTACGCTGTCGCGCTTGCTGCACTGGTTGGCCCTGGTGGTCTGGGGAAGTGCACAACATGCTTACTGATCGCCTGGTGAGGAGAGCCTCACATTTTCTCCATAATACCTGCACTGCACTGACTTCTTCTTGCACACTGAGGGCTGTATGTTTTCCCTCCATGTGACTTTGGCAGTGTGTGGGGGCTTTTGCGGACTTTCCCGTGTGACTTGCTCCCCAGATGTGCTGTGCTGCCTGCTATGCTGTCAAGGCCTGATCAAAACCTATTGGGTGGAACAGTGTGTGCTCACTGGGAGACCGTGGACTTGACCGTTGCTGACCCCCACCTCCTGCACAACTGCTGCCCTGACATAAGGCACTCATTGCATCTGTACCCACACTTGAGCCGGTTGTGGTGGCTGGCCCTCTGTCTCCACAGGATGCGAGAAGGAAGGATTGGGTTGAACACCTGGAAACTTACTTTTCTGCTGTGGCTTTTGAGAATGTCAGAAGGCGCACCATACGCCTACATTTGGGGGGTGCCACTATTCACAAACTGTGGAAGTCAGTGGTGGAAGCTGGCCCACCTTTCACTTACAATACTTTGAAACAGGCACTAACAGTTCAGTTCGAGCCGCTTGCAAATTCTGATTATGAGTGGTTCCTGTTATGACAAGCCAGGCAGCTGCCCAAACAATCTGTGGACACTTTTTGTGCTCACCTTGAAGATCTGGCCAGCACATAAACACTGCCAGACGTTGATGATGAGATCAGGACCCAATCATTCAGGGCTGTCTCTCTGCCAAGCTGAGGGAGAACATCCTCCAGGTCCCGGTATTGTCCCTGGCCAATATGCTCATGATTGGGCAATCTAAAGAACTTTCTAAAGTGCGTGCCATTCACATGGAGGCAGCTTTACAACAACAGGTAAAAACTGAGCCTGCCAACGCGGTAGCAGCAGTGGGTGCCAAAATTAAGTAAGCTTACCCCAAGCCAGTTGCACCTCCCAAGCTCTGTCACAGGTGCAGAGGGCCATATCCACATCTCGGAACCTGCCCTGCACAAGGGAAGAGATGTTCGGCATGCTGTTGTTGTTGTATAAGCTTTATTTCGGCACGTGTCATAAAAGCTAAAAAAACAATTTAAATACAAATAAAAAAAATGAGAATGAGCTATACATACAACAGGCATCACAATGAACATGCAAGTTTTTCCTTCACAACAATGTTATTTAGCATTGTTCTTCCTATAATGGGACCTCATAGAGGACAGTGTGCAATGATTTGGGACACGTGATGCAACTACGTGCAACACCTCAGCTGAAGGACAATCCCTAGCTTTGGCTAGTGAAAATGTGCCATGCTCTATCATCAAGAGCCAGTTGAAAAGCAGATTGTCATCCAGACTCATTTTTTACAAACAATAATGAAAATCATTTAGTTTAACAATACAACATGTATAACGATAAAAACAAAGATAAAAACAAAAAATTTTAAAACAGCAAACTGGTTGATTCAAAAGATAAAATATACTTAAAACAGCCTCAATGAGAAAAAGAGTCCATCAGAATGTTAAAGCAATGACTATGCGGTAGTCTACTTTACGTGCCCTACTGTCAGGTTGTTTTATTTGACTTTTGGGCCCTCTAATGGGGGAGTTGCACAGAAGTTCTTTGTGCTAAAGTGCTAGTGCGTTGTGTCTACGGGTATCCCGGATTACATAAGGTGGGAAGCTGATAATCCATTGAACATCTTGGTCCGGGAGACGGCATGATATTTACCCTTGGGGTTCTTTCATTAGTGCCTTCCTCCTGATGCCCCACATCTGGCTAAGGAACTTTGCCACTCCACAGACAAAGAGTAGTCTAGGGTCCGATTTTAATATACACAAGGCTTCCCGATGGTTCCGTATGCCCAATTGTCGGCCGATTGGTTTTAGTCATTTGGATCTGGGGTGTGAGTATGCCGGACATGCAAACAATGCATGGGCAACGGACTCCACTGGTGCCTTGCATCCTGGACAGATACTTGGACTTAAAACATTTGGATGCCACTTAGCTGTTACCTCGCCCACAGGGAGAGTGCCAAACCTAAATTGGATGTATAGCATCCTATCCTGGGGTACCTGGATTAAGTCTAGGTAGGGTTCCAGTAGCCTGGCCTGTTTGTGGAAATAAAATTCTGTTGTCAGTTTCCCCTGGTTGGGTTTAGAAAGTTATTTGTGCTCAACCCATTCCCAGTTGCTTTACTACCTCTTTTCGGGCCAGCAGTGGATCTTGGTTATCCCAAAGGGCCTGGAGCCCTACATCTGACACCAGTTTCTTAACATTTCTGATCCACCCTACCCTGTTGCATGTGTCTAAATGGATGACCTCTGATAGGGCTTCTGCATAAGGCAGAAGCTCCGGGTTCCTCCTAATGCGTGCCCAGAAAAGCAACGGGCGGAGCCTCGCTATATCGCCGATAGAGCACCTGCCCATATCGAGCATTAGTAGGGTAAGAGGGGTAATTTGGGGCAGCATCACCAGGTTCCTAAGAAATTTATGCTCAGATCTACTGAGCTCGGGTATCTTCTCAAATCCCCACAACTCTGCGCCATACAAAGCTGTGCTGACTGCTTTCGAGTCATAGACCTGTAGGGCAGCAGCTATGGGTCTGCTGCATGAGGAGCGATGTTTCTTTACCAGAGCCCCCGTAACTCGCTTATGCCCCAGTAGCAACTTGGTCAGGTGGGGTTTCCATGTCATTTTGTCCGAGAGATGGACGCCTAGGTAGTCGAAAGTACTGACTCTTTCCAGGGGCGGCCCCCCTAGCGCTAGATTACCTTTGTAGGACTTATGGGGGTTAAAGGCCATAAATTTGGTCTTTTGTGGTGATAATGACCAACGCCCTGGTGTCTCAGAAATGCTGGAATCTATTTAGTAAAAGCTGTAGCTCTGCCGGTGTCTCCGACACCAGCAGGGTGTCATCCACAAACAATAGGTTTGGTACCCTGTTGCCCCCCCCCCCCAGGATGGGTGCGTTGACAGGTTCTTGTTGCAAAAAACTCACCACTCCATTCATATACAAAGAGAACAGGGTGGGAGCCAGAACACAGCCTTGGTGGACTCCCCTGCTGACTGGAATGCGCTCGGTGAGTTGCCCCTGCGAACCCCATCTGATCTGAGCTTAATTGCCTTTGTGCAGTCGGACTACCAAGCTAAGTATAGGCAGCGGGATGCCCATACCTTCAAGTACTTGCCAGAGTTTACCCCAATCAAATGGAGAAGTGGAAACGGCTCTTGCCTGCTCAAACATTTCTGATAACCGCCACCTCCTGCTGAAGGCACTTCTGGGCTACTAAGACCTTAACGAAGCCATGCCTTTTTAAATAACAAAATACATTCCTCGCTATAAAAATCGTGTCTTGGACATAATGAGGATGTGGCTTAACGGCCAGAGCTGCCGGCTTTGGAGCTGTAAAACCGGGTTTGAGTCTCGTCAGCTCAACATCCTGTGATTCTGGGCAAATCACTTCATTTCCTTGTGCCACCAAAAAATGAATGTCCATCTGCATTGCAACTGGTGCTCGTGTAAAGCGCTCCGGTACCTTCGGGTCGAGTTTGCGCTACATAAAACTGCCCCCCCCCCCAAAAAAAATAAGCTAATCCCAGAAACATGCCCCGCAATCATTACCTGATATCTCCAATTATTTCGTTTGCAACATCTTCCTGCAGCAGTCCGGATAACCAGGTCGCAGAAACCACAAAGAAATCGCCATTTCTCAACCCCCAAAGACCTCGACAGCTCTCACTTGCCCTCGCCATCACCACGCTCACCAAAGATGGCTTTCCAACTGCAGAACTTCCGGCATGCGTGGGTAAAAAAAAATCTGACCAGTCCCTTTTCTAGTCCAATTGCACCTTTAGAGACGAGTGCATGTGAAAGGGTGAGGAAATCCACATCTGAAACGGTGCGAAATAAGGATTTGGGCATTTGGCTGTGTTTGAGCTGCATGTAGGTCACCAAACAAGCTTCACACGTCCCCTTTCTTCTTCTTCTCCGTATTGCATTATGGGACATGTAGTTTCCATTGTAGCCCCACGAAGTATCCAGGCAAAATGACATGATATACCTGAGTAAGAAAGTATCAGTTCACTATATGATGAATAGCTGTGAGAATGAAATGTGGTACCCTTACTTGGATTCTCTACCTAACGCCGGCTTAAGAGCCGAAGTGCTCAGATGGAGAATAGGAGTTAACCACTGGGTATCACATGTAAAGAAAAAAGCAGAAATGGTACAATCTGATGGTAAATGTCGCTGTGGATTAGGTACTTAGGGGCCCATTCCGATACCCGGCGTAAAAAAATCCGCCAGGCATGGAAGCGGCAAAAATCCGCCCGCACACACCGTCTGAACACCGACCACGCCATTACGATTACACAAACCGAAAACCGCCATCGGCGGAAAAATCACACAAAATACCGCCCGCCAACGTCCGAGTCGGAGTCAAACCGCCCGCCACGGACGGAAACACGCACGACAAAACCAATAGCACACAACATGGCCAACAAGTCCACACAGCAAGGCACGCACAAATACACAAGCACAGTACACATCCCGAAAACACCCCCGGACAAACAAAAAATACAAAGGCCAGAACCCCAGACACAACACACCTGAAAACAACAGACCATGAGGACACACCCACATAGGTGAGTACAAAAGCAGCACTCCCACAGACCACAACCCCTTGCTACATTGCAAACCAGAGAGGAGAGGAGAGGACACAGTGACACAGCAAGGACAGCAGCACACCACAGAAACGCACACATCACAACCACCACCACCACCACCACCACCAAACACCGGCACCACAAACCCCCTGCACATTACACAACACACACCGCACCAGCACCACAAACACCATGGCACCACAAAGAATGCCCAAGTACACGCCCATTGAGCTGACGGTCATGGTCGACGAGATCATCAAGGTGTACCCACAAATCTATGGGAACATGGTCCAGCACACACCACTAGCCACCAGAAACAGAATGTGGAACCGGATCGTAGACCAGGTCAATGCAGTCGGGACCCTGCCCAGGAACAGAGGAGAAATAAACAAACGTTGGAATGACGTAAAGAGCCTGGTCAAGAAGAAGGAGGGCAAAAACAGAGAGCTGGCTGCCGTCACTGGCGGAGGGAATCCTGCGCTCTTCAAGACCTTCAAAGCGTGGGAGGAGAAGGTGCGAGTCATAATACATCCGGAGATCCTCGCCGGATTAGCAGGGGGAGTGGAGGCTGGTAAGTACAAACTAATGTATACCAGCACACCGCTATGTACTCACATGCACTACCACCATGCCACAGCTCCCAGGGACAAACACCCCCATGTCCAGCACACAATACACAACACATCACACACACATGCAACAGACACCACCACACACAGCCCAAACCGAACAACTGTAACATACGTGGGGACATGTGTACACTCAGCCAGCCACGTAACCACCAACAGGTCCCCAAATATGCCAGAAGCGCCACAACGAGCACCCACCACACCCATGTGTCCGCCACAGCTGCACTAACCGACAAGTAACAGGTAAGTGGCAGGAACACAAAGTGCAGTGGGTGGGACGGTGGACAGCCCAAGTACAACACACACCAGGCCCCTAGTCCCACAGCACAGCAAGGAGGAGCATCCCCCACAACCCACAGCCACGTGTCAGCCACCGCAGTGCACAACGACAGCCGAAAGGCAGACATCACGGTCTACAGCAATCGGTGTCAGTGGGTGTCCAGCCACCCCCACGACCCACAACACCCCCCCACCCCCACAGACCTGCAACATGGAGCACCCCCGCTTAGAGCCATGTGGCATCCAGTACAGTGCACGCACGAACAACTTGCAGGTGGGAAACTGGACAGGGCTGGATTACTGGAGGCATGAGGACCATAACACGACCAACACATGGGACATGTCACGTAGCAGACGAACACGCAGCACCGCCCACCGTCACGAACAAGTGAACAATGTGCACACGGACATGAACAACAGACTCACACCCCACATGACCCATCACAGACATAGCAACACCCAAGGAGCCACGTCTGCATGCACAAGCCACACTGAATATAGTACCACACGGCAGCCACTGTGCAACTCATCACACACAACCGAAACACCATTGAAGTCCTGTCCATGTAGCCCCTACTGCCTGTCAACCACACACCCCACAACTACGCCTATGTAAGACAAACAACACTAGACGCAACAGAGCGGAACAACATAAATGCACACGAACACCACTGAACCCATCAAACACACAGACACACCATGCACATACAACATACCATCCATCCCATCCGTCAGCCCCAGTCTCATGAAAGGCATGTCATCCGCACAGCTGCCACACGTACAGCAGTCACGCTAAGATACATGCCCATAACCAACCATGTGCCAGAAGTCAATGAAGCGCACGACACACTGTGAGCAACAACACACAACATGGGCCACACCCCCCGAGCACTGCAGTGATGCACATGGCACAGGGCAGCACGCACACCAAGGAGATGGGACAACTGCAATACGTTGGCTGGCACACAACCATCACTCACTCATAACGATGCGTCCAATGCCATGTCCAGTAATCACAACAGACAGCAAATATGCAGGCCATGTCAAGCATGCACACACCTCAAACCATGCACTGTCATGCTGCCACAACACATGTCACGTTCGGCACCCATGGCTCACAGCATGTACCCCAAAAGCATATCCCCTCCCAAATGCGAATCTGGGGCATGGCCCCCATGTTGCCATATGCGTTCCTAAGCGTTCCATTTGAACCCCAAAAGCATATCCCCTCCCAAATGCGAATCTGGGGCATGGCCCCCATGTTGCCATATGCGTTCCTAAGCGTTCCATTTGAACCCCAAAAGCATATTCCCTCCCAAATGCGAATCTGGGGCATGGCCCCCATGTTGCCATATGCGTTCCTAAGCGTTCCATTTGAACCCCAAAAGCATATCCCCTCCCAAATGCGAATCTGGGGCATGGCCCCCATGTTGCCATATGCGTTCCTAAGCGTTCCATTTGAACCCCAAAAGCATATCCCCTCCCAAATGCGAATCTGGGGCATGGCCCCATGTTGCCATATGCGTTCCTAAGCGTTCCATCTGAACACCAAAAGCAAAGTACAAACCAGACCCAGGATGGGCCAGGAGCCCGCATACACCAGAGTCACAATAAGTAGGGGCACAGCAACACACCCATCGGCATGGCCAATCCGTCCCATGCCACATGTGCACAGCACACAGTCCCATTGCCAAGCACACACAACTACAGATGCTACAGCCACACACACGCCTCCGGGAAACCCATGTACGAGATTGCACGAACTGTTAATGTCAGACGACAAATACATACTTCGCCAGGTGCAACACAATAACAAATCTCATTCTCTCCACAGGTGACGAACTGCTGGATGCTGGGGATGGAGCCAGCAGCCAGCACAGCCAGCCTACAAGCCCCCAACGAGGACACACGGATCTGGAGGATCTGTCCTCCTCTTCGGACACGGACCACCAAGCAGGCCCATCTGGTGTGGCAGGGCCCAGCCGCTCCCCAGGACCCCTCCTACCCACCAACCCATCATCCAGGGCTGCTGAACATTCCCAGCCCCCTGCTGCCACTGTCGTTGCGGCCACACCCACGGTCATTGTGGCCACTACCACTGCCGCAACCGCCACCATCGCCGCACCGACCACCACCGCCGCCACCACCACCACGTCTTCGCTGGCACCAGCCCCAGCGCAGGTGGTGGCCCGGCCGACTGGATCCACCCTGGGAGCCACAGCGAGGACCGTGGTGAGCAATGTGGCTAGTGGGCAGGCCGGTGGCAGCAGGACTGGTAGGAGGAGCAGGGTCAGGGAAACGCCAGCCTCCCCTGGGAGCCATGCCCTGCCTCAAATGGCCAGAGTCCTTGGGGCCTATGAAGAGGCCCAAGGACAATGGGTCCGGTCTGCTTCAGACACGCGTGAGGTGCTGGGGGTGCTGAGGTCCATGGACGCCCGTATGGGCCAACTCGTGGACCTCATGGGCCAGCTGGTGGTGACGGTGAGGTCACAGCCAGGGACAGCAGCTCCCCTCCGCCACCACCTGCCGGGGCGCAGGGTGGAGCAGCAGTGTCCAGTTCCCCTGCGTCCACAGCCAGTGAGCACACCTCAACCACCAGCATGTCGCAAGCAGGCACCCCCTCGCAAACGTGGAAGGGGCCGTCCGAAGTGGAAACAGATCTCCCGGGAGGACTTCGCACGCTCCAAACGCAAGAGAGGCAGCCAGCCAGCCTTCCGCCAGCCTTCCTTGACCAGCCACTGCATTGACTTGGACTACGATCCCACTCCACACAGCCATCTGGATGGCATGTGTGTGTTGGACTATGGACATAGAACCAGTGGGTACACCCTGAGCATCACGCAGCCATGACCGACAGCTCATTGTCACTGCACGCACCACTTTTGTCATCACCTTACACAAAATCACATGTCACAGTTTGTAATAAATGCACCTTTTACACTAACTGCTGTTTGTGCCCTGTGTTTTATTTGTACGGAATACAACGGCCACCTTGGGCGGAAAGGCACCTGATGCGTGGCATGGCAATTGAATCCGGAGGGCCTGTAGGGACCTAGGGGTGGGAGACAGAACAGGAGCACATTCAATGAGTGTGTCACACACCCATCACACAGTACATGTCAACAACTACAAGCAATGTACACACATCGCACAGAGCAATAGGGCACAATGCCACAGCCACCAACAGTGGCATACTACCCTGGCCATGGAGCGTTGACACACAGCACGCAGTGAACAAACGGCCACCCTGACACAGCACACACACACCTGCACAGATACAGCCACATCAGCCGTCGTACATGGACACTCACCGTCAAGTGAAGTAGCGGGCGATGAGCTGCTGCCGCACATTACCAGCTTCCTCCTCTCCGCTGTCCTCCTCACTCGAGCTGTCCTGGTCTGCGGGCTGGGGCCCTGGTTGATCTCCGTCATCCATGATGAGGGGGATCTGCTTCCGAATGGCCAGATTGTGCAGCATGCAGCACGCCACCACTATCCGGCACACCTTCTGTGGGGAGTACGCCAGCGCACCCCCGGTGCGGTCCAGGCACCTGAACCTGGACTTGAGGAGGCCAAAGGTACGCTCGACCACACGTCTGGTCCTCCCATGTGCCTCATTGTAGCGATCGTCTGCTGGGGTGCGAGGATTCCTCAATGGACTGAGCAGCCATGCCCCATTCGGGTACGCAGAGTCACCTGGGTGTGAGGGACACAGAGAACCGTTGCAATTCCAACTGGACAGGGGACAGCATCGCACAACCAGCACGCTACACCACTCCACATACTCACCGACAATACAGGCACGATCCTGTTGCATATTGGACATCAGTCGTGGCAAGATGCTGTTGCGCATTATGTGTGCGTCATGGGCCGAGCCTGGGAACTTTGCACACACGTGGGTGATCACCATGTCCGCAAGGCACACCACTTGCACATTCAGGGAGTGCGTGTGCTTCCTGTTGCGGTACAGGTGCTCAGTGGCCTGTGGTGGAACAAGGTCGACATGTGTGCAGTCAATGGCTCCAACGACGTGTGGGATTCTGCCAAGGGCATAGAATGCACCCTTCACTGCCGCCAATTCACGAGCCCTGGGGAAGCGGATGTACCTGTTTCGGTACAGCATCATGGCTGCCAGTACATCCCTCAGCACCTTGCTGAACATGGGCTGGGACATCCCTCCTCCAATGCCCACTGTGTGCTGGAATGACCCAGTGGCGAAGAAATGCATGGCGGCCATCACCTTAGCCGTGGGGGTGACAGCAGTCGGATACACCCTGCGGGGACGGAGATGGGGTTCTAACATGGCACACAGTCGATGCAGGGTTGGCCTGTCCAGCCGAAACTTCCTAATAACCTCTGTATCGTCCATGTCCGCCAGCAATTGGTATGGGCGGTCAATGTTCGGTCTCCGCCTAGGGACAATGGCAGAGGACACATGTCAAAGCAACACGACACATAGCAATTTCGCATACACATCACTGACATGACTGAGCAAGCACATGAGCCACAGCCCAGCTGTCAAGCTGGGACGGCACGGCCACAATACACTTACACAGGTCTCCCAACAATGGCAATGGCTAGTGATACAAACCACTGCCATGTGCATGCACATGGGGATCTAGGCCCCAATGACTTGCGGGGCGTGCTGATGGGGACTGACTGCATATCCGTCAAGCGGCAACGCCACGGCAACATGAATGTCTGCTGAGCATGGAACTGCTTCCGCGGCTGGATGAGTATGGCACACGACGACGACGATGTGGGCACAGGCTGAGCGGCCAAAACAAGTGGGACCTGTGGCACGAGGGGATATGAGACAGTAGTAGGTGTCAGCACTGCACCCTATGTACAGCACTGTACGGATCACACCTCCCGAAACATTGACAGGTGTCCACATTGACAGCCCCATGCCAAGACGGCTGTGTGCTTGCAGTCACACGTCACAGGTGAGAGGTTACATTGCACGTGCCAGGTGGCAGACGTACATAGTGGGAGCTGGCATGTGTGTGCATGTGTCTCCTGTTCAGGATCCACCAGATGGGCGCTGACTCTGTACTGACCATTGGACACAGCATGTTCCGTGGAAGGCTTGTGTGTGTGGGATGGTGGCACTGGATGTGCCTCCGTTGGGTGGGGGGCCATGCACAGGGCGGGTACGTCGATGATTGCGCATTGTTGGTCTCGGTGGGTGCACCAACTGAAGATGTGTTGCCCTGTGTTCAATTCCTATGTCCGCATGATGATGGACTGTAGATGTGGGCAGACTACACATTGGTCGATGTGCTGTCTATATGCATGTGCCTTCACACCAGGCACAGCTGCCCCTGCACATGTGACCCCTGCTGGACTCGCTGCTGGGTCTGTGGAGCTGATGCACCTTCTGCGCGTGGGGCGGACAGCTCTCCTCACTTCCCTCATTGCGCATGTCATGACTTTGCCGCAGGTGACATGGATCATGGAGGGCCCACATGTATGCGTGGGTAGGCTACACATGATTGTACACTGGTTGCCACCCCCAGTCAGTGTTTCGAATGGGAAGGTTGTCGTGCTGGTGGTATGTTCGATGTGGCGGATGGGCGGGCCTAGGTGCGGGCTTACATTCCGGACATGGGGGGGTAGTTGGATTGGCGACTAGTTGCAGTACACACGGGACACGTCTCTTCCTTTCCACATCTGGGTCATCCCTTGTACTTACTGACAGTGATACAGTCATCTTCGCCCAGCCCTCATGTCCTCCCCTCGCTCCCCCAATATGCATGCTCACCTGCGAGGCTAGCGCCAGAGAGGGCAAGGAGTGTATGTGTGGGTCCAGTTGCACGAGTGGGCTGTCTCAGGGTATGATGTGTGGTGGGACGCCGTCCACCTGCGTGGTGCCCCAAATGGAGACCCGGCCTGCATGGACTATGCATCACAGTCTTCGCCTTCCGGATCCGCCACCTGCGACACCCAGTGGCTGTGGCTGCCCTTGCGGCCAGGCCGCGTCCGTCTGTGGCTGATGGCCCACACATTCACTCTTTGGCCTCTCTGGGGAGGGCTCGGGGTGGTGGCGCACGCGCTTGCACTTAGTCGCAATGGCATGTGGCGTGGTTGGTATGATGGGCAATGGATGGGATGGTGCGAGCCACCTCCCGTGACGTCAGTGCTGCTCGTGCTGTGGTGCGTCCCCCTACACTTCCATGTGACTTGTGCCATGCTAGACGTTGAGGTTCTATTGCCTGCGTGATATGACCAGGAGGAGCGCGAGGAGACCTCTCACACACCATGCTCCACTGCCATCCCGTGCCCTGTATCGCCTGTGCGGATTGACTATGTTGGGGTTACACCTGGTCGACTGGGGCTGTGTGTGCCTTGTCAAGGGGCATGGCGGGCGCACAACAGGATCCAGCTTGTCCACAGAGGGTGGGCTGAGGTGCGCCTGGTACCGCTTTGTACGTGTGCCCGGCTGCTGTGCACACACGTGTTCACTCCCCCGACAGGTGTCCTCTCACAATGCCCAGGGAAGCGGTGGTGTACTGTTCATGACCCCTCCCAACACGGCGTGCTCCAACTTGGCATGTGCGCATCTACCCGTCGCACCCACCCACCTGAGCACTGCGTCCATACGACTTCACACGACACATGTGTGTCTTCCACAGTAGTGCTACTCATTTGCGTTGACATCCAATACCAGTGGACTACATGGTCATGTCACGACTGCCGTGTACTTCACATACTCTCATCCTCTCTCATTCGTACTTGTGAAAGGAGTCAGCGGAGACAGTTTTGGTTTCAAACATTATATTGAGTCTTCTGTCCTCTGTGATGCAGTATAGTGGACACTACTGGCAGCGGAATACATGTTGAGGATATACTGAGCATGATTGCAATTGGGATAGGGTGTGGGGTTACATGTGATTGGCTGTTGCATGTGGGATGTGGGCTTCAGAGTGACATCTGCTTGGCCAAGGCTGTGCTAATGTACATTTACGTATAGCTGCGGAGCTGCGGACTTTGACACAGACGGTATACATGTAGCCTACCAGACCGCTTGGCATCATGGGCACAGTCCATCTCAGTTCCATGTGACAGGTTTGCTGCGGTTGTTCCTCATGCACGCGTGCATGTGAGATGACATCAGGGCATGTGCTTGCGTGCATGCAGCGGCGTGCCACTTGTTGTTGCACTGTGGTGGTTACTGGACATGTCACAGTCACTGGGGTCGTGTTGTTGTTGTATGCACTTGTCGTCCATGCAAAGGTCCTGGTATGGGATTCCCGGGGCGGGGGTGGGAGGGTGCAGCACCCACAGACTCCAGGCGACCTATTCATGTCCACTGAGCGGTGTGTGTGTCCATGGGCGCTGGATCCATGTCGTGTCCTGGTTGTTCGTGCAGTTCCGTCCATGTGGGTGCGATACACAGAGCCCATGCCACTGCCTCCCACGATGCATGCGGTGTTCCTGGATGTGATGGGGAACAGTGTGCATGTCCCGGTCATATCCGATGTCATGGCGATGTCGTTGATGGTGTGGTTACAGTTGCCGGTCGTTTGGTATGGCTGTTGTGGGGTGACTGGCCAGTCCGTGCGGAAGCTAAGCATGGGTGCGGGGTTGGACATCATAGGTCAATCGGGGAACCTGCGTTGTGGTCCGACGAATTTACAGGTTGTCAGGTATGCGATGCCGTCCAGCAGGGCTTCCATGTCATTGGTGGTGTACATGTTTGCCAGCCAATGTAGCGGATGGTGGCTGTCAAGGTGTTGTTCGTAAGTTGTCCCTTGGAGGACCATGATGGGGCATGCTGGGTGACATTCGATGTAGCTGTTTTCGATGATCCGTCGTGTGGAGGCACAGTGGTCCCATTTCAGTGCGGGTGCGATGTTGGCCACATACGCCATGCCCCCATAGGCAGAGCAGGCCCTGTCGTGTGCGTCCAGAGGGAGGAGTAGTGGTAGCAGGTCCGCCTTCAGACATGCCGGGTTGGAGAGGCATATCTCCACGGGATGCTGGTAGGGACACCTCCGACAGTAGAAGACGGGCATGACGCAGCTGAACAATGTGATGCGGTAAGTCAGTCGGTAACTTACGTTCAGCAGGGACAGGAGATCGCATCCCAATGTATGAAACAGGTTGGTTTTGTACAGCTTGAGCTGTTCGGCGTAGTTGGGTAGGTGTGTTGCGGTTGCCATTTCGCAGCGGTGCGTTGTGGTGGCGTGCTCCGGCTGTGTGTGCAGTCTGCAATGTGCACGCTCCGAGGTTGCTGTGAGCTCTGTGTAGTCGTAGGGAGACAGGACTTGTGTTCTGTTGGCTTGTTTGGAGGACACGGGCCCTCTTCCCACATGCTTCTCAGACAGTTCAAGGTCAGTGATGTGTGACTCCTTCCAATTAACTTGCATGTGGCCGACATGGGGGAGTGTTTTCTTCTTTCTTCCCCGTCCGTTGTGTGCTTCTGTGATATGCGCTATCTGCCCTGTGGTCGGTCTCCTCGGCATGCCTGTGTTGGTCTATTCTTGGACAATGGCTGTATTCACCGGCTTCTGTCGTAGGGCTGTGGTTTCGGAGTTGGAATGGAAGGTCATTCAGTGCTGTCTGCTCTCCCTTGTGTGGGCGGCAGGCTGCCTTTCCGCTCTGCGTTGGGCCTTGTGTGTGAATGTTATTCTTGGGCCACCTGTTGTCGGTCCCCGGGCTCTTTGGTGTTCCGTTTTATATGTCTTGTTCATATGTGCAGGGTGGTATGGGTGTTTCAGTGTGGTACTGGCGTTCCTCTTCCCGAAGGGGCCCTGCTTCTCCTAGTTGGTGTTGCCGCCGCTGTGTGCTACGCCATGTTTGTTACACTGGGGTGTGTCCTGCTGTTGCGTGTCTTCACTGACATGTGTGCGTCGGTTGTGTGGCGTTGGGTGTTGTCCGTGAATTGGGCGTTGGGGACATGTCTGTGGCAGGCCTGTCACGTGTCATGTGCGTTCAGGGTGGGGCTGATGTGTGTGCTGCTTGGTTGTGTCCCTGTGTCTGTGTGCGACGCATGCATGGCGCTGCGGTTGGCCTCTGCGTTGTGCGCATGTGTGGCGGCGTCATCGCCGCTTTGGGGCCGTGACGGGGTGGTTGGTTCCTAGTCCCAGGTGGTGTGTACACATGTGTTACGCGATGTTACGATTTGGCCTGTGTGTCATATGTGGATGCAATGGTGGATGTGTAGTGTACACGCGCTGGTGGGGGGTTGTCCGCTTTTCCGCCCTTGCACTGTGTGCGCTGTTTGCGTGCACTTGTTGTGTGTGTGCCTACCTGCGTCTCCGCGGTACGTTGCGTCCTTGGTGGTGCATCAGCAGGAGCATGGGGAGGGCCTGCAGTGCTGGATTCATGCTCGGGGAGCCGCTTCTTCGTTGTCCGTGCTCGGCGTCCGTGTTACCGCTTCGGTTTGTCGTACGGTATCTCTTGGCCGTGGGAGCCGTTTGTTTGCGGCATCGTAATTTATGCGCCGGGCGGGACGTGTTTCGTCGGACGGTGTGTGTCAGTTGTGCTGCGCCGCTACGTGTACGGGCGCACTTTGATGGCGGACGGTGTTGCTGGCTTGCCGGCGGTGTTTGGCCTACTTTTCGCATCGTAATTGTGCGGGCGTGTGGACTGCTGCGTGCCGGCGGTAACTGGTGGTTTTTGCATCCGCCAGCACGGCGGTTGTGCTTCCGCCCGCCATCGTAATGAGCCCCTAAGTGTGACAATTTACATATTTTATTAGATTGTCAAAAATTTGTGCCACAGCGTAAACTGTTTTTACGACCCATTTTTTTAAAATATGGTATAACTGAGCGCCTGCTAGCAATTAAACTACTTACTGACATGCCATACCTCGATATAGCAATTGCTATGGCAAAATATATGAAGGTGGTAAAAAGGACCTTGTTGGAACCACATATGGTTGGATAGAAATTGGCACGGAAATAAAGTGGGGCATGCTCTAAGTAAATTGTGTTTAGGCTGTAACACCAGTTTTGCCCGAGACTGTGTTTCTCATTGGAAATTTTATGAGTATTTTTATAGGAAACTTGTATGTTGTGGGAGGGAGGTATGAATTGCCCTTTTAAAGTATTAGCAAAATTGTTTTGTATGTGTTTTAAATTATTTATTGTAATATGTTTTATGCTGTTTAGAGACCTATGGTCTAAATAAACGTATTTCTAAACTGAACTTTCTAAACTGAACTAGTCCAATTGCACCTTTAGAGACGAGTGCATGTGAAATGGTGAGGAAATCCACATCTGAAACGGTGTGAAATAAGGATTTGGGCATTTGGCTGTGTTTGAGCTGCATGTAGGTCACCAAACAAGCTTCACACGTCCCCTTTCTTCTTCTTCTCCGTATTGCATTATGGGACATGTAGTTTCCATTGTAGCCACACGTTACCAATGCAAATCCATCAAAAACAGCGCCGGAAAAGGTCAGATGGAAATAACATAATTGATGCGTTGCTAAATATTTTTGAATCTTATGCCCAAAAATGATGTTGATAGTTTTTCAAGTATGTGCACGATTTCTTTTCTGCACGTTTTATGTAGCAGAAACTTTCTTTTTCATGAGCACCAGATTAAATCATTCAAGGTCAGATCTTTTTTCTAGGCACAGGGATATTAAATGATTTGCTCAAAATGACAGGATGTTGAGCTGACGCCGGGATTCGAACTTGGTTAGGTTCGACTTTCTTTCGTTTGGGCGGTGCGACACTCTTTGTTGGCACCCATCACCGAAGAGAGTGTCTACGAAAATGTCTACGAAGTCACTCACTATTATTCGCTATGGGGCTCATGTTTTGGAAGTGACATGTCAGCGTCTGCATGTGGCCGCACAGCGAATTCCTGACACTGCAACAGCGCTCTCTGCGCAGGGTGCATCTGTAATTTTATTTAGCTTTTACTGTTAGGACGCACAAATGGAGAAGCACATATAGTTGGTCACCTGATTCTACCTACTTTACTAAGTTTTCCCATTTAGCCAAAATGTGTGATCCTATGAAAATCACTTTACTCCACTGTGCATTATTTTAATTAAAAACCAAATCTGAGACCACCACTAAATACATTCACTTCAGTTATACAAAACAAGCATTTGCAATGCAATAGGTCTCGCATTTACGTGAGTTTGAGCTATTGGCATTGTAAATGAAAATGCTTTTTATTTATGTTTTGATTTTTAAACTAAATAAAACACATTGTCATTTACAATGCCAATAGCTTAAACTCGCGTAAATGCGAGACTTATTGCATTGCAAATGCTTGTTTGTATATTGGGGCCACCTCTGCCCCTTCCATGACTCTGGGACTGGGCCTCCGCTGGCTACAGCGTTTGACACGAGTAAGATATAAGGAGCCCAGCTTTTAATATCTGATAAAAATAGGTCCTCAGGATGCCATCAGGCCCTGCTGCTTTAGAATGCATTATTCGGCCAATGGAGGCCTCAATCTCTCCCAAAGTAAAAAAATTCATCGTTCGGGGATGGGCTAAAGGGGACGGCCGCCTCCATTAGAGGCGCGTCCCCTGCGTCTATGTAAAGCTTCTGAAAATGCTCAAACCAGGCCTGGCCTGTGATATGGTTTGGGGGGGATTGGGCCCCTGATTTGTTGCCCCAGGTGACTAGGGACCAGAATGATTTAGAGTCTTTCTCGGCGCATGCCTCCTTTAGTTGCTGCCACCGGGTTTGGTCCCACGCCCTTCTCGCCTGGTGCAGAGTTGTCTTATAGCGCTTCCTGGTAGCTTTGATTAGAGCGCTATCTTTGGCCTTAATTGCAGAGGCTAGCTTTAAGCGCTCCTGTCTACAGTCCCTTGTGTACCACTAGGATTCCCCTGATGGGGTGCTAGATCTTCGGTCTGATCTCGGTCTGTGAAGTGAGAACTAAGATGATCGAAGATACGTGAATGGGCGTTGACTACTTCAGCAGCACCATCAGTGCTTACAGCCAGGGACTGGAGCTCAAGGGTACCCTCTACCAGAGCATGTTCATCATGCAATAAGCTCAATCACTTTGCTAAGGTATGCTGCTCCTCCGCATCTCAGAAAGGTACAAAAACACAAGTCCGTGAATGTCATGGAGACCCTAAGGGTCCTGAGTGGCGAAGAGGACATGGGCGATGATGACTTGGATGGCGTGGTGCATGTCATACATGCTATGCAACCCATAGGGTACCATAGGAGACATATTCCAAAATGTGCAGTTCTCTTCACGGGCCATCAGATCCGGGCCCTGATTGACAAAGGCACCTTGATTAACATCTTGGCGCAGTCTGTTCTAAAGACTCTCCCACAACAACCCGTTCTGCACCCCACCTCAACCCAGGTGTTCGCCTTTGGCTCATTAATGCCCCTTCCACTAATGGGTGTCTTCACAACTGAGATCACTCATGAGGACCGCTCAACACGTGCTAAAATATATGTTACCTAAGGAGGCTCTGGAATGCTGCTGAGCTGTCAGATATTCTCTATTTAGTTCCTTTTGCATTGAGATTGCATTTGTGAGTGTGGACAAATTCACACAGTTGTTTGAGGGCATTAGATGTCTGAGAGACTGTTTGATGCACCTCCACATAGATGATTCGATTCAACCAGTCTCTGTGAGACATCGACAGTGGCATTCCATCTCCGCCGAATGGTGGAGGGCGAACTCCAGAAACTGGAACAGGTGGACATTATCGAAAGGGTGGAAGACCAGACCCCATGGGTGTCTCCGATAGTTGTGGCTCTAACACCCTAGCAGCCTGAAGAGATCTGGATTTGCATGGACATGCACTTACCTAACATGGCCATTCGGCGTGAAAGGCATCTGACGCCCACGGTCGATGATATTGTGGCAGAAGTAAGCGGTTCGAGATGGTTCTCCAAAATGATCCTCCGGGCTGGGTATCATCAGCTGCTGCTTGCTCCAGAATCCAGAGCTATTACAACGTTTTCCACCCATGTGGGTGTGAGGAGATACAAGGGCCTCAGTTTCGGGGAGTCCAGTGCGGCTGAAGTGTTTCAGGACACAATCAGAGGGGTGTTGGGAGGACTGGAGGGGTCATCAATGTCAGCAATAATATTCTAGTGCACACTCTCACACTTGAAGAGCATCTCGATAGACTGAGAGCAAAATGTAAACGACTGTTGGACAGTGGTCTCACTCTCTATAGAGAGAAATGTGCTTTTGTCCAGAAGGAAATATCTTTCTTTGGATAACGTTTTTCCGAGAATGGAGTTATGACAGATCCAGCAAAAGTGCAGGACATTCGATCTGCCCTTGTCGTGTAGTTCCTACCAATCTGTAGGACCTGCGCATTGTTCGGACAACATAAACTAAGGGCTTGGTGTCAAGACTGATTTGAGACACCCCCACAGGATCTGTTGGCCTATAGACCAGCTAGCTCACAGTGCGACCTAAGCCCCCTTAACCTAACAGGGAGCGAATGGTTTCTGGCAACCACTAAACATGACAACCCTGTCCCCTCAGGTACCGTGGAAGCAGGACAGAACCTTTTGCTCAGTCACTCGTGCTCACTTGTTCTCAGAGAAATATACAGAGAATGCACAGTGGGACGTTTTCAATAATATTTATTGAACCAAAATTATTCTTGCATAAAATACGTGTGCTGCGATGATTAGGAGAAAGAAGCAGATAAATGTGATTACAAGCACCAAAAGCGTAAATAGTAGGTAGAGTTCTACCATGGTGCTGAAAAAATGTATATATGCAGGCATATAAAACAAGGCAGTAATCAGGCGTACTCCTATGATGCGAACCCTACTCTAAGTGTATCTAGAGTGTATGTAAGTGTAAAGCGAAGAATCCCCCCAAGGGACGATCCAACCCCATTACCTCATGGGATAGAGTGAAGGACCCCACCTTGGTCATGAACTGGACACCCCTCACGAGATGTCAGATCGCTTCCTGGTGATTTCTCAGCATGCAAGGACCTTCGGTGTCAGCGGAAGTACCTCCTCTACTAATCTATGGGATGCTCAACTTTTATAATGGAAAGCAGCCTTGCGATGTACGCATAGATTAGTGATGTTGTGGATATGTAAATAGCCCTGTCGCCCCATGGATGAAGATAGTGATGACATTTGTACGCAGTAAGGAACGAGACCTTGTATATGTTGTTCAGGCCATTGTGATAATGTTGTACAAAGCTAGATGTAAAACAAGTTTAGTTTCAGAGAAACTAATCCAACATTGTTGTGCGTGCAAATGTATGCAAAAGTGCAGAGCTTGGAAATGTTATTCATGAGGACAATGTAAGAAATAAGTTGCTTCGCTACATGGGCCTAACCTGAAAATATAATACCCTGGCTCCCACATGTGTCACAGATGTACATAGTTTTCTAGGGATGATCACATATTGTGGCCGATTAATTAAGAACTTGACCACCCTCAAGGCTTCACTTAGAGAACTGATGAAAGCATACACCATCTGTGGCCCTCCCCAAGAAGAAGATTTTCAAGCGACAAGCAAACACTTTCTTAACACACTACTCTGGCATACTTTGATCCTCCTCATGACTGAACTCTCAGTGGATGCCAGCCCCACTGGGCTCGGGCAGTCCTGTCCCAAAAACAAGACAACGTCGAATGGGCTCCTATAGCATATGCCAGTCGTGCTTTGACAGATACAAAGCAGCAGCACTCTCACGTTGAGAAGAAAGCCATTGCTATTCATTGGGGGTGTTGCCACTTTCACATATAACTCTACGCCACCAGCTTCGTAGTCCACATGGACCACAAACCACTGATCCCTCTGTTCACTAGCTCGTCCTCAAAACCACCACCAAGGATTGAGAAGTGGATTCTCCAGCTGCAGGAGTACTGCTTCTCTGTAGTACACTGGCCTGGGACTCAGAATCTCGCCGACTATCTATCAAGGCATGCAAGACCAGCCACAATCAATGAAGAGTTAGAAGCTGATGAAGTGGAGGAGTATGTGAAGCTGGTGGTTCAGAAATGGAGGTCTTTGCCCATTTCTCTGGGGGAGATTGTTGAGGCCACCAACCTGGATGAGTGTCTCCAGTTGGCAATTTTGGCTGTGGCATCAGGGAACTGGAACACACTCACTCACAATGCATCTGATCGATCTTTGGAGGCACAGCAGACCAGTGGCGGCTCGCATAGGGCGTGCTGCGGGGCGGGGCAGGGTGGCGGGGTAGTAAACTCGGACATACGACGGAGCGGAGGAAAGTAATTATTAAGTTCCTCCGTTCCATCGTATGTCCGAGTTTACTACCCCCACCCTGCCCCTCCCCCGCCCCGCCACACCGCCCCGCAGCACGCCCTATGCGAGCCGCCACTGCAGCAGACCCTTCTGTTGCTGCAAAATGTCCATCATGAACTAGCAGCTGCTGGCCTGGCAGAACCACTTGCACCTGTTATCACAGAGGCCATTCCTTTGTTTCCCTGACACCAACCCAGTGCTGATTTTGGAAGCCTACCTGATGGTCGGCACATGCTGGTGATAATGACTTTTCAAAATATCCTAAGGTTGAAATTCTTGAGTCCATGACTGCTGGCCAGACTATACCTCGACTAGAAAAGGTCATGGCCACTCATGGTTTGCTGAATGAACTCTGGACAGGCAACGGACCTCCATTTTCCAGTCAGGAGTTTGCTGACTATATGACCTTCAGGGGTATTCATCACTGGAGAATCACTCCTTGATGGCGGCAGGCAAATGGGAAATGCTTCATGGGAACTTTGAACAAAGGCTTGAGTATTATGCTGGCTAATGACCAGAACAATGAATGTGCTCTGTATGCTTTTCTTCGAGAATATCAGCTCACTCTGCATGCCACGACCAGGGTGAGCCCCAGCAATCTATGTATGAACAGGATGGTGGACGACATCATTCCTCATGTTTTGGAGCAGTCGACAATCCGAGATGAGGTGTCAGAGGCCTTACACCAACACAAAATACAGAACTACAAAACGTCAAGAAGGTGAAGAGCCCGGCAGAGGTATCTCCAGGTTGGTGATTTGGTACTTGTCAGGAATCAGCATCCTGGGAGCAAGTTCCACTTGCCATTTGAGATCAACCCCTGGAAAATCAGTGCTGTTATAAGCGGCGGCTCCTCCACTATGGCGGAGTAGCGTCCGCCTGCAGAGGCAAACGGAAAATAAACTGCCAATCATTTTATTTTTTGTCCTGCTGAGTCTTGGGGGGAGGGGGGGAGGACATTGCACTGCACCAGGGAGAGGAGGAGTGGTGGGCACTGCTGCCAGTGCGTATGACGATTTGGCCGGCTGTCTTAGGCCAGACAAACCATCATGCGCACTGACATCTCTCCAACCCAGATGTGTTGCTGGGTAACGAGACCAGCAGGCACAGGCTCTCAGCTCCCAATGGAGCGCAAAACAATCCCACTCTGCCCAATCCCGACACTGCTCTCATGGGTATGAGAGTAGTGTCTGGATTGGCCGTATGGGAGACTGGGAGCTTCAGCCTGTTGCCAGAGGAGCAGAAGACCGGCGAGCAGAGCAGCGAGCAGAAGACCGGCAGGTATGATTTTTAAAATAGTTTTGTTTGTTACAGGCTCCACGCCCGCGATGCCCCCGCGCTGCTTCCCCCGTGCTGTCCCACCACACACATATCCCTGACACCAGCCGCTACAGCCCTATATAGGGGAAATGATCACTGCAAAGAAAGGTGGTGAAGCCATCACCAGGAATGCATCATTCTTTAAGCACTACAGAAAACTCCACCTGTCTGATGGCAACCAGTGTGCATCTCCCGTGGAGGAATTATGATGTGATGATGATACCCTAAGGGTGCAAGGGGAAACTCTCACACGTCACCCCTGACATAGTCATTGGAGGCAGATGTTCACCAACAGTCTCCTGGTTCATCTACCTCACCTGGAGATGGTCCTAGAGCTGATCTAAGTGATGGTCCTGCTACAGGAGTCTCTCTGCAACGTGAAGAGCCAGCTGAGGACATCTACGGCATCCATCATAAAGGGACGGCGGTATATCCTCTCAGACTGAGTCCAATGGGCTCTACAAGATTGAAGGATTTTGTCCTGAACTGAGGACGTGTAACTCAGAGACCTGAGAGCGCACAGTTGTTCTGTTTTTGGTTTGTTTGCATTTTTCATCCATGTTTTCCAATGTTTATGAAGGTGTTAGCTGTGATGTAAGTTAGATGTTTTCTTTTGTTTTATTTTTATTTTGCTTGGGCGAAGGAGAAATGTGTTGGGAAATGGGTCATCACAACATGCAAAAGAAAGGAGGGGTGTTTCACATGAAACCCCTGTTATAGTTGGCCACAATGGTAATGGCTGTTGAGTGCACGGGACAGCAGTGGCTCCTCAGTTATGGTTGAGGAGTATCGACCCGCCTGCTGTGAGTGCAGCAGGCACACACATTAATAAAATGGTAATAAATACCATTTATTAATAAAATGGTAATAAATACCATTTTATTAATGTGTCCCAGGCTCGTGCTGTTAAAGTGCAATGGCAGGGGGCGGGGCTGATTAGTGCAATTGCACTATTAATGCAGGCCCCTGCGAGTGCGCAAGTCAGATTGGCCGCCTGCCTAGAGCTGGACAATCTGACATGCGCACTTCAGAGCCTGCAATTCCAGGACTGAGAAACAGCAGAGGGATTGCAGCTGCAGGCCCCCAGCCTCAAAATGAGTGCTGGGTTAGCCTGCTCCAACCAATCGCAGCTCCAGAATTGGTTAGTTTTGCGTTTGTACAAGGAGGGAAGTCCTTCCCTTTCCGTTGTGTCAGCACCGAGGAGAGCACCAGGAGGAGGAAGGAGATCACATCCAGAGCCTGCGGCCAGCAAGCCAGCAAGTCCAGCATATATCGTGAGTGTTTTGGGCATTGTTGCTCACCATATTGTAATGTTGCCGGCTGCCGCTGGCACTCGGTGAGAAATAAAAGGCCCGGGGCTCGGACCTCGTGATCCCAAAGTAATATCTGTGTTGTGCATTTCTTACTGCTATCTGTGAGCCGGCAAAGGCCCGAGTATCGGCCAATCGAGCAACGCATCACAGGTCGGGCTAAGCAAATAGTTCTTTCTGTGCTTCTGGGTCCCCCCTTTTCTATACTTGAGGTCTGAGTGGCCTCTGAATTTATATTTGTAGGAAGTCGTCTCTTCACAACTTGCTGTTCGATGTGAATTGGGCAACTTTGTTAATGTCATTTGGTGCCAGTGACATGAGCTAAATTATTTTCTCCCGTGGATTGATGACAGCAAAAAACATGAAGAAAAAGAGGTCTTGCTACCAATTCAGTGGCACATATGCTGCTTCCTGATCCTGGTTCCCTTTATTAGTGCTTTCACAGCGAAACTTATCTTGCAGGCAGATTGTCTTTTTACTTAATCTTAGTGCCAATATCGGCAACAATCAGTTCTCATACAGCAACATACATAAATAAACCACACAACACCTTTGTTAGTGGAGATATTTGCTGCAGGTTTATTTGCATAACCAATATGCCAACATGGTGGGTTATCTTACGGGCGATCCCAGGGCAGGCCAGCCCCTATGCCGCCTGCCTGTCTGATAAGCCAAATTGCACCGTGGCCGTCGCCAATCGGTGGTTACCAATTATTGGGAGAGGCCACCTCTCCCATCAGTGGACCGCCAGTCCACTCCCTTACTCACGCCCCCCAACAGGTGGGCGGAGCGTTCCAGGAAGCCCCCGGTTGCTCAGACCCACAACCGCCCGTAGGACTAACGGGCGCCGTAGTTCTTCCAGGGGACCCGCTAGACATCCCTGGGTATCCTTGGCTTAGCACCCTTGTTATGCCGCTGCAATATAGTACCCTTCTGTCCCTTGCAGACTCTGGATCGCCCTGTAACTCCTCCTGCAACACAAAACAATAAGTTAGATTCTTCCCCTCCCCGTACTACCCTTTGGCCGTCCGCAGGGTAAGCGGTAGGGTGGGAAACAGCGAGACGGGTAGCGGTCAAGAGACCGTACAGTGGGCGGGGGAAGGCTTTTGTACCCCTGCCCCCCTCCCACGGCCGGAAGTGACGCGGCCAGCAGACCCCTGGTCCCTAGCCCAGGGAGCCTGGTCAGCAGACTTCTGTGCCTTCCTGTGGCACTAAGGCGGCCGCCCTGTTGGAGGGTCCCCTACGTGGCCCCCTGGGCAGCCTTGGCATAGTGCCAATATCGGCAACAATCAGTTCTCATAAAGCAACATACATAAATAAACCACACGACACCTTTGTTAGTGGAAAATTTGCTGCAGGTTTATTTGCATAACCAATATGCCAACATGGTGGGTTATCTTACGGGCGATCCCAGGGCAGGCCAGCCCCTATGCCGCCTGCCCGTCTGATAAGCCAAATTGCACCGTGGCCGTCGCCAATCGGTGGTTACCAATTATTGGGAGAGGCCACCTCTCCCATCAGTGGACCGCCAGTCCACTCCCTTACTCACGCCCCCCAACAGGTGGGTGGAGCGTTCCAGGCAGCCCCCGGTTGCTCAGACCCACAACCGCCCGTAGGACTAACGGGGCGCCGTAGTTCTTCTAGGGGACCCGCTAGACATCCCTGGGTATCCTTGGCTTAGCACCCTTGTTGTGCCGCTGCAATATAGTACCCTTCTGTACCTTGCAGACTCTGGATCGCCCTGTAACTCCTCCACAGCTCTGGGGGTGGCCACCGTCACCACCAGGGCCCCCCCACCAAGGCAGATATTCCTACCTACAGCCTGTTGCTTCCAAGGCCTCCCCAAGGTCCAGCCAAATTAGGTCCATGCCTACCCTTGAGAGGTGAATCCCATCCACTTCCCAACCCAGTGGACTTGGCATGGAGTAAACCATGCCTGATGAAGCCAAATCCCCTTTGTTCCGTGAATTGACGCATGGCGCTGTTCACTCTCCTACGTGATCTCAAATGCATCTCCCAATCGGGCTCCTTGCCAAACTGGGCGAGGTAAAATTTCGGACCACCACAGTACACATGCCCCCAGTTAAATACTCAATTGACACATGATGTCCCTCATGTCTTGGAGCAGTCCTCTCCTCCCCAAAGTCGTCTGGTCATTCCCTCCCAAGTTTATGACCATCATGTGAGGTGGACCGATCCCTCCCCCCAGTCTCTGCTGCGGCTTCATCAGCTCGTTCCAGCGCATACCCGGGTAACCTAGCCACGTGATCTCTGTGCGGAGGAACGTGATCTCTGCTCCAGTGCATGCCTGGGACCCCCAACCCAACTAATTTGGTGGTGGGAAAACCCATGCCTCCGTTTCTTGAATTCCTCCCATAGCGCCACTCCAGACGCACGGAAGGCCATTCACCCAGACCCTTGGTCCTGGCCAATTAAGACATGCTCGGTTGCCAACACCCTTAATGAGCACTGTACACCCTTTTATACCTACACCAGTCTGCACATACTTACACAATAACCCCCGACAAGGTAGGCCTTCTTCTTGTTGCTTCCAGGGCCTCAACCCAGGTCCAACAAAACAGTCCCTGCCCCCTCTAGACGGAGAACCCATCTTCTTCAAAAACACCCTGTGGACTTGGCATGCCGCAAACCATGCCTGACAAATCCAAACCTACTTGGCATGGCTGTTCACTTTCTTGCGTGAGGTTTCCACGGCCTCCCTGACCGGGCTCCTCGCCACACTAACCAAGGGGGTTATTTCTGACCACCATAACCAACACGCCCCCAATAGGTTGCTTAACCTACACATGGAGGACTTCATTTCTTGCAGCAGTTCGCTCCTCCCCAAGAGAGTCAGATCATTGCCACACGGGTGTATGACCAGGATGTTGGGAGGGGAGACACCCTCCCCTCGTCTCTGCTGCAGCTTCTTAGCAAGATGTTCCCGCGCAAGCCTGGGTATCCCAACCAAGTTATCTCGGTGGCGGAAAAGCCCTGCCCCCATTCATGCTTTCCGCCCACCGCGCCACTCTAATGGCGCCAGAATGGCCAATCATCCAGACCTTTGCTCCTGGCAACTAAAGAAATGTAAGGTTGCGAACACATATTGCATTCTTGAAAAACAAACAAACAAAACTCCAACTTGCACCTATTAACAATAACCCTGCACACTAACGGGTAGTCCCAGGTGCGTTCCACATTCGCCTGCGACTACAAAACTTAAAATGTCCTCAGGCATTCCTTTGGGCAGCTCACGGAAGGAAGTCTTTATGAAACTTAGGGATTCCCCTTGTCACTCAAAGGTACTCGTATGATCGACCTCCGAAAGACGAAATGCTAAGCGGACCTACCAGAATCTGAGGCCAAGATGTCGAACAAAGCCCCTTAGGTTCTGCCGCTCCACATGCCTGTGAATTTGAATCCCAGGTCAAACTTCAGGCACCTAACTCACATCTCAATGGCCTGCCAACCGGCTGACCCCAAAATTGCAGTCCCAGTGTTAGCTGCCAACTTCTAAGGAAAATTCGCTTAACTGGAGCAACTGGTGACATGCAGTCAATTCTGGTCAGGGGACTTGGAGTAAACACATGGGTGATGTACATGCACCCCCCTAACTATGACTGTAAAATGTGCTCTGGTAGTTGTCCGTATTAGTGCTCCATCCCCTCCAATTCAGCACTATCAAGGCAAACCGCACCCTCTTGGACAGTCACCCTTATGCCCCAGCTGTCAGAAAGTGCCTATTCGTATTGCCTTGCTTTACTGCTGAGTGCGCGCTGCACAATGACATATTTGTCTTTACCTCACAGGGTTGCCCTCGGTAACTCTGAATTCACACTGGACATGATTCTCTCCCTGATTGGCTTACGGACGGAAGTACCGTTAAACTTTGGAATACCCAGTCCCACTTGCATAATGCGCTCCGCTCCAGGCCCGCCCTGCAAGCTGCTGATGCTGCCCATCCAGGAAGAGAGACTACAGAAAGCTAGCCATACCCGCAATGCCTGACACTGTAACGATGCCTCAATATCCGCTCTACCTGAACCAAGTTAAGAGGCGAGCTGTCAGCATGCCACTGGCAATACCCTCTCTTGGAGCGCGAGGGCCAGGCCTCCTAGTAGACGCAGCACACGCATATCTAGGAAGACAACCCGATAGCCCCGTGCGAGCAGAGGAAACGCTGTTCCTGGCACTGTATCCTTCTGCACATGTATAGCCATTTAATGTCCTGGTATCCCCCTGACCCCCGCAGCTGGCTAGAATACGTTCATCCCATAGTATCTTGGCGCTGCATAACATGTTTAATGTTACTCACACAATGGTACTTGTTTTATCAACCTCAGCTGGATGAAATTCTAAGTGGACCTACCAGGCTCTGAAAATGTGACCAAGAGAACCCAGGGCAGGCTTCTGGCACCTGAACCCTTACTTGTACATGCCCGAGCTGCAAACCCACATCTAGAAGGCCTGCCAACCAGCTGCCCACCTCAAACATTAGAGTGTCCCGCACCCACTCCGTAGCCAGGATGCTAAACCAGGTACAGATGTATCGGAAGACCCATCTCTTGGCGCATGCCTGCCACCAATTCCAACGCGCATCCCAGTCTGTTAAAACCAGGGCGCAGGATAGCCTGCAAGGCTACGCCCCAAAGCAATTGCCCGCCCCTGCGGAGGACACCAGGCAGGCAAATTCACGAGCTTCAAATTGCAAATTGTGTGCTGGGATTTTAGCCCCAATCAATGTACGTCTTCTATCCTGTCACCTCCTCGGCGCCTCACCTTGGCCTTCAATGACAGAGACCCTCCCGGGTACCTCCCAAGCCCCCTGTAGGCCCGCCTGCCTCGCTCACTGCAACCTGCTGCAGGCAGTCGTGCAACTATATGCCAGGCCTCACCTCAGGCGGACGCTTCAGTTTGGCCCACACCTAGCTCCTGCCGTGCTGCCAATCATAGTAACATCACAACTACTAACCCTGAGTTAGTGCAAGTGTGACAATCCTACTATAACAGGCCACCAACGCTATAAGAATGGCTTGAGCAGCAGGCAACGAAATTCAATGTATATAAACAGAGTAACATGTTCTGACCTAGAGCTGTTCACGGCGACACATACCTAGAGACAACCAATATTGCGCGAAACTAGGATCAGCATTCGCCCGCGCTACATTGCAGCACAGTAGTTCTACAGGAAAACTGACACTTGTGCCACTAAAGGCCATGACTCACGTCAGGCGGCCACTTCCTTTTGCACCACACCTTGCTCCTGTCGTGCTGCCAATCCTAGTAACACCACAACTACTAACCCCGACACTCATGCAAGCGTGACAATTCCGCCTATTCCAAGCCTCATTGGTAGACGGGAGCTGCTGTTGTCTGTCTACTCCGCCCCCACCTACCCCCATATCTCCCTGCTAGCTGAGCAAATCATTGGTGCAGGTTATTCGTAGCACTGGATGGTTTTAATTGAACATAATTAGCTCTTATTACTGAAAAGGTTGGAGACCCCTGCCTTAGTCAGTCCACATTGGGCAAGCCGCGCCCACTAGCGGCAGATTGTCACACGCGCCGGAGCTGACCCTTAAGTGACAGAGCAGCTCTTGTGAAATTCCCTGGTTGACTTTCGCACAAAGTGGATTTAAGCAAAATTAGGCTGACAAAATAATGCCAGTTAAATAAATAAAGTGCTATATAAACTGCTTAATAAATCCAGAAGAAATGCGCGCTGCAGACCTGACCTGCCAAACCCAGGCGAGAACATCAGCAACCCATGAATGTGCAGATCGCACAGCTGACACCAGAGCTGCAATGCCACTGAATCATGGCCCCTTGGTGCTGCGCCCGCGACTGCCTCAGGAGGAGTGCAGGTATCCACACCACTTGGTTGGGCGCCCACGGCATCCAGCCCTAACCCCATGGCAATCCCTTTCCAGGCATAGCAAATAATAATATGTAGATGATGAAAACTAGTCGTCCTGGACCAGCACCATGTTCATCCCCGAGAGGGGCAGGCGCCCAAGGTTGCATATATCCCTTTCCCATCCTTGATGTTTTGGGTCTCCCCTTAGAGTTACTCTCCACTACACACATTTGTACCCCCAAATTGCACCACACCTTGCTCCTGCCGCGTTTCCCCCTAGAACATCACTACTACCATCCCTGACAATATTGAAACGTGACAATTCAGACTATTCCAAGCCCCCAAGCTAGAAGAATGGATTGGGCTGCAGGTGTAGTAATGCCAATGCATGTACAATTAGTCAATGCCAGTTGTTTTGGTCAAATGTAAATGGGACCTTACCATTGCCAACTGCCTCACCCCATCTTGAAAACCCCTACACCGACCGGCTAGTACCCTTGTTCCACCTCATTAATGTATGCCTTGAGGTCAAGATTCATGGGATACCGGGTTACTGCCTGGTCCCAAGCAACAAGCAAGCTTGGGTGTTTCTCATACCCAGTGGGCCGTTATTGAGCACAGCACTATGCTCCAGGAGAAACAGCGGAGGGGCCAGCGGCCCCGCAGTCCTCCCCCACCACGCAACTTCCGGCACACTGCCTCACAGCCACGGAGAGGGAGCCACAAAGCCCGCCCTCCCCCACCGCGTGGCGACAAGTCCTCGAGGCCGGCCGACGGTCAGAAAAAACACGCCAGGAGCAGGTAGGAAATGCACTGCACTCGTGCAGGGACTCTCGCCTCATAACTCCTGCCCAATCCAATGCGCAACCTCGGAGCATGCACGCCCAAACCCCACCGATGCGGTAAACCAAGCCTGCACGACACCGGCGACCGCGTCAGGACCGAGCTGCAGCCCCCAACCTGCTGCCCACAGAACGTGTGGGGGTCTCAGCAGAGGTCAGGGGGAACGTAACAGGAGCCTGGACTGACCCCGCCCGTATAACTAGCCCTGAGCCACAATGCCGCATTGCGGCGCGTCCTAAAGCTGCACATCACTGGCAGGGGACAATCTAATGACCCACACCGGGGCACAAAGCAGAGGGGGGGTAGGTGGGACGACTCACGCTCACACCAATGCTCTCACCGCAACTCCAAAATCAAAATGACTGGCTTAGTCTGTTGCGCCAGGATCTGAACCCGTGACCTGCAGGAAGATTTTTTTTTTTTTTATATATAAAAGAAATTAAATCCGAAATCGATTGTTCTGACCCTAACGGTCAGGCCCGTTGAGCTTCCTCCTGCCCCTTGTAGCGTTGATGCTGGAACACTCATGGGCAACACCGACGCCATCGGGTCACTACCGGGATCTCCCGCGCTACGCCACCACGGCCACCTCACCCGAAGGCATTGGCGCGCTCCACACGAGCACCGCACTACATTACACCTTCAGGCACAGGGAGATTACAGTGTTTTGCCCAGGATCACGGATGCAAACGCGACCCCGAGGCTCGAAACCTGGTTTTCAGTGCAAGAGTCGGCAGTCCACGGACCAAAACCTCTCCCCACAACACTGGAGACACGCTGGGAGAGGCAGGGCGGAGCACACCAACCCCGACTCACCTTGACAAACCCGACTAGCCGGCATGACGATGACCCCAGCGAGCCTGGACAACGTACTCAGCGCAGGAGGTGGGGGGATGGAACAACGCCGGCCGACGCGAGACCACCAGTCAAGACGGCGTGGCAGGCGAACCGGAGCCTAGCAGCCGTTTCCACCACTGCGATACTGCTGGTAAGGTGCTGGTACGCCCCTAAATTGGGGGGTAGCGGGGAACGATCGCCTGCTCTCCGAGAGGCTGAGGAGAATTCCCCTCCTAACTGCCTCTGGCTTCCGCGTTCAGCACGTTTGGTCCCGCACGGTGGCGCCTGCAGCCCGTGCGCTAGGCCCCAGCACATCGAGGGCATTGCTGGGTTCGGACTCACTGCACTGCACTGCCCCTGGGCCGGAGACTTAGACCCGAACAGAGGCCACGAGGGACCCGCTGCCCCCACGCCCCGTCCTCCCAGAAAAGCACTGACAGACTCAGAAGCGGTCATGGCAGGGAACCGCATGCAAGTATATTTATTTCTATGCAGTATCCAAACAGATGCATAGCGCAAACTCGACCTTCGAGTGTCGGAGCACTTTGCATGAGCGCTGGTTACGTGGCGACCCTCAAACACATCGCCATGGGAGGGGAAGCGAAACCCAGGCACTTGCTGCCCCCACCCCAGCCGAAACGACCCATGCGGGCCGGAGGGTACCCGCGACGGCCTCAATGCCCCGCCTGCTGGGATGTGCTTTAGTGTCCACACTCGGTCACCGATTCCTTCCACCATACATCGCCCCGGCGACCGGGGTGGTGAGGGGATACTACCCGAATAAGTGCAGGGTAAAGCGGGGGGTACACACTCCGCTGCTGGGAAACCCTACAGTGCCCCCGCGGGGCCAGGCCTTGGCCCGCACCGGCAGAGCTGGGCTGTGCTCTGTGAGCGCTTTTCTACATCCCCCGCCAGGACGGACCACCAAAGGGCCAGGCCGCCTAGCCCGGATACTACCCAGGTAGGGAGATCGGACGGGGGGAGAGAGGGGGAGAGGAGAAGCACTCACCGCGTTTAGGCCCAGCCGCAGCTCCGCGCTACGAAACGGCGTCAAGGGGCATGGAGTAGGGTCAAACAGCGAGACGGGTAGCGGTCAAGAGACCGTACAGTGGGCGGGGGAAGGCTTTTGTACCCCTGCCCCCCTCCCACGGCCGGAAGTGACGCGGCCAGCAGACCCCCTGGTCCCTAGCCCAGGGAGCCTGGTCAGCAGACTTCTGTGCCTTCCTGTGGCACTAAGGCAGCCGCCCTGTTGGAGGGTCCCCTACGTGGCCCCCCTGGGCAGCCTTGGCATTCTTCTTCTCTCTCTTCCCTCTAGACGAGTGAGGAGAACCGTCCAGAGCCAGGGGCGTAGCTTGGTCCGTACGATTGGGGGGGGAGGGGGGAATGAGCATCAGATTTCCCGACCATCATGCTGACATCTAAAGTTAAAATACATTATATGACAAGCAGGGCGCATGAGAGGGGCTGAAGAGGCAGTGGAAACAGAGAGAAATACGGTTTGATAGGAGTACTAAATGAGAGAAACACTATATTTTGTAAAATAACCATTTTGTAGTGCCTTCAAAACAAATGAGTGTGTGTGTGATTTTGTCAGTGTGTGTATGCAAAAATCGCAGGTGAAATCCGACAGACACCTCACCATACCCGACTGAAAACACCTGTGCCCAATTATTCATCTGAAAAATCATTTTTACGGGGGTATAACACCTTGCACGCCTCTTTCTGGTGACCACTTCGGTCTATGCCTACACAGTTCTATCTTCTTCTACGTTCCCGCTACTATTGGTTCCCGTATGCCAGATATCCGACCTCCTTCACCCCAAACAGTGCCCCTAATTAAACACACACTCCAAGCTGTCTACAGTCTGTGCGCTAATTTATATCTTGAAACTTCCTGTACATACTGGTGGTCAACAGAGGGAGCTCTAACCATGTTTTTAAGGAATTTTTCGCATTGAATAATTCCACTTAATTTCTAGAAGCAGGTGTTTTCCACACAGTAATACCAAGAAATGTACATGCTCATTACGGGATGTACGGAGTGGTTCTGAGAAATGCCTCTCCACACAATTAATGACACGTTTTATCCTGTGAGACAGAGGACCCGGTATTTCCGTGTCAGATTCGGGACCTCCTTTTCCAGTCACAAGCCGGTGGGACATATGAACAGAACAGAAAAAGGCCAGAAATTAACACAAACATGCAGTAAACATCCCGATATTTCTGGAGGCCGTACTTTCTGTTTGGGGCCGAGAACAGTTCATTCCGTTGACCCATACATAGCCGCAGCTTCTATGAGGCTGGTAGTTCAACTGCTGCTTTTTGGTTCCTCCAGCTCCACTCACCCAGACAGGGACTGAAGCCACACACTTCGGGGCAGATTTACGAGTCCTGGCGCATCCCTGCAAATCAGCAGGGATGCGCCAGGAAACGTGCGACACGCAATGCTATCCTTGCGCCACCACGGATGCGCCGCATTTACAATGCGGCGCGCCATGGCGCACGGATAGGCATATGCGTGTCGCATCTGCCGGCGTAAGGTTGGCGCAGTGCTGAAGTTGTGTCGCGGGCGTGACGCAACTCTAACACTGTGCCAACCCGGCCTATCTGCAACATGGTGCGTCACGCCTTACGCCTGCTTGAAGCAGGCGCAAGGTTTTGACGCAGCGGCGTCGAAAAGTGACTGAGTGAAATCTTGTAGATTTCACTCAGGCACTTTTCCGAGGCGTTCCTGCGCCGGAACGCCCACCCTGCGCCGGAACGCCCACATGAAACCTGACGCAGGTTTCATGTGGCGCAGAGCTTTACAACTAAGACACATCTCCCTAGATGCGTCACATTGTAAATCCGTCGCAGCATGGTGCTAGCTTTACGCCGCCGCTGCGTCACAAAAGTAACGCAACGGCGGCGCAAATGTGGCGCAAGGGGCTTGTAAATCTGCCCCTTCGTGTGGTAATGTTGCTCACTCCTTGCACCTTCCTTCGACACCAGCAAGTCCCATCTGCTGCGTCCTTGCCGCTTTCTGTTACTGCTTGTGCCCTGGGAGGTCCAACACTCGCCTGCCAGCAGCCTGAAAATCCACTAGCAGGAACAGGAGAGGTAATTCCTCAGTTGCTCTTTCCTGTAAGAACTCATGCTCACTCACTGCAAACACCCAGCAAGATTTACCACACATTTGTTATGTTTTACTTATTTCTCTAACGACCATACCATGTGGACCAGTTAGCTTTTCTCATTCTATGAGATTCCTGAGGTAGGAAATGTCTCTCTTTTCTCAGCAGACAGTTGGCTCTGCAGTGGGTCTCTCAGGCAGCCCCTGGAAAGCCTCCGAAAATAATCGTCTCACTTCATCCAAAGAGCTTCAGACTGAGTAAATAATAGACCATTTTTGTGGGATTTATTTAAACTGCTCATACTACCTTAACTGATGAGTTTACCATCATTTTAGGTTTTTAATCGTACCTCGATACCCAGTATTGATTCCCACATCAACCTCAAATGAACCTTCACTAAAGTTTTTTAAGTGTTTTGTATTGGAATCCAACACCGTAGTGCCAATGGACACAGGCAACAATGGATGTCAGGGTTCCCCAAACAGGAATTTGCATTAAAGGACCCAGACACTAATGAATCCAGTTTCCCAGGTAATTAACTTCACTGCCTCCAGGAGCTAATAACCCTAAATATCCCTAGACACTCCTGGCAATGTCTACCTAAAATATGAAGCATCATTATTTGTTCCAGGTATTAATGAACATCAGTGAACTGCACTAAAGAACCTCAACAGGCCTAGGCACAGTAATGAGCATTAATGATGACCCCAGATAGTAATTAGGCCCAAAGCTTCAGCCTGTTAGAAGTCCTTGAATGGAAGGGGCATGACTTCCCCTGGAGAGGTTCTAAAAAAAAAGTTAAGCAATTGCTCTGTCAGTCTTCGGTTTCTCGAAGAGTATTAAAAGTGAAAATAAAAATGACAAACTACTTTTTTAAGAAAAATGTAGGTGACTGTGATCATAGTGACTGATAGAAAAATAAAGAACTTGCCTTTTTTTTAAAACTGTAGACCCAGTTTTAGTGAAGCTTTGTGCCATTGCAGCATCAGAAAAGTGAAACAAAGCAAAGCATTGGTATATACTTTACAGTGCAAAAGGTATTTTGGAATATGACACGTTACAGCGCGTACTAATACCACGCGTGTCATTACAACGCGGGAATTACTATTGCATCGCATACTTTTACCACAAATATGCCTTTACCAAGCATGCCATTACAATGCAAAGGCATGCGTGGTAAAGGTATATTCTTGGTAAAAGTATCTAAGGTAAATTACACTATCCTGCCCTGGTTTTGTTAATAAACAAGGATATGTTCCCCGCAGCCCCTCTATTAATAAAAATGCCCCTCTATTAAAAATGTCTTGGAAAAGCTCCCAGCTACAAAGGCATACCACTGCCTGCTTCTCAACACAAGGTCCCTCATCAAGCACAAGCTTGAATTTGCTGATTTAATGACCCAGCATAACCCGGATATCATTTTCCTCACAGAGACTTGGGCCGATAATGCATCAGACACAGACTTTAAGTTGGCTGTTCCAGGTGGATTCAACATGGAAAATCTGGACAGACCAGACCACAGTTCGTTTGTGGCCAACTTTACTCCGGTACTTCATCTAGAATGTGAGGCTCTTAGGTTCAGCCTCAGTTTGACAAAATCCCACACCTTCCAAGGACTATTAGTATACCGTCCCCCTGGACCCAGGAGGGGTTTCATTGATAAAATACAAACTTTTATGGAATCTAGTATCACCTATGCCAATTTTACACTGGTTGGGGACTTTAATTTTCATCTAGAGTCCACAACTGATGTGGATACAGGACATCTGGTGGACATTCTTAAAAGCTTTGATCTTTCCCAACGCATTGATGTACCGACTCATATAGCAAACCACACACTGGACGGCATCTTTACCAATAATGCAGATTTGGGCACAATTAAAACCCTTCCACTTCCATGGACGGATCATTCAGCTATCTTTTTCTCCATCTTGACCCAATGTAAGGGACCGGAACAGGATAACTCAGCCAAAGTGGTTAAGTTCCGGCCATGGAAAACTGCTAAAATAGAGGCGCTACAGGAGGCTCTCTCTAAATCCATACCAGACCTTGTCAAGGATAATGACAAAGCTGCCACCAGCCTTACTCAATGGCTGGAGACTGCATGCAGAAAAATAGTACCTGTGAGAACAATAAAAAGCCATAGGAAACATCCCTCTGCTCCGTGGTTTTCCCCAAAGCTAAAGGAAGCACAACTGAGCTGTAGACGGGAAGAGCGTCTCTGGAGAGTAGATTACTCCCCCGGGAAAAAAGCTAGGTACAAAAAGATCCTTGCAGGGTACAAAGAGCTTATTAAATCCGAAAAGACTAAATTTTTCTCAGGGAAAATTAGAACAGCTGAGAATTCCTCCAGGGAACTGTTTAAAACAGTTAATGATCTGTCACACTGGAGCAATAACAAGGTTTTTGAGATGGACAAAGCCTTCTGCGGCAAGCTGGCGGATCACTTTCAATCCAAGGTCAACTCCATCTTTCAGGCATTTTCTCAGCAGCCTCCCAGTGCCGGCCCTAGCTGGAACTCGAAAGAGTCCTGGGTCCCAAACTCAGGTATCGGTCGGGAAGACTCTCCCACTTTCGAGAAGTTCTCTCTCCTTACGCAGGACAAAACTATTAGCCTGATGAACTCTATTAAGTCGGGGGCTCCTTCCGATCCATGCCCCCCCGGTATCATCAATAAGTTGGCTAATCAGGTGGCGGGACCACTCAACGACCGCCTGAACCAAGTACTGAGTTCTGGGCTATATCCTGGCATCTGGAAGAAGGCCTCTATTCTTCCTCTTGTGAAAAAGCCCTCTCTGGACCCTAAGTCGGTGGACAGTTATAGACCTATCTCCCGTTCCCGGCTAAGGTCTTAGAGAAGGCCATGAACGCAGAGCTACAGACCTTTCTGGATGCTCATCGATTGCTGGATCCTGCTCAGCATGGGTTCAGAGCCAACCATTGCACCGAGTCCGCACTGGTGGCGGCGGCGGAGGAAATTAGAGGGAGGGTGGACAAGGGTGGCAGAGCGGCACTAATTCTTCTCGATCTCTCTGCCGCCTTTGACACGGTCTACCATGTGCTCCTGAGAAAACGCCTGCACACGCTGGGCTTCAGGAGCACGGCACTATCATTGCTGAACTCCTTTCTTGAAAACAGGAAACAGTGGGTTGAGATGGGAGGGGTTAAATCCTGTCCCTTCTCTCTCCCATGTGGGGTCCCACAGGGTTCGGCACTTAGTCCAACGCTTTTTAATGTTTATGTCACAACATAATATAGAGAACTCCCTCGTGACCTATATTTCTTTGATCAATGTAGAACTAAATTCTGCATGGGCTACACAATGATATCATGACTTACACAAAATAACACAAAATAAGATTAATTTTGTCATTATTTATTTAACTTCTTTTTTATCATTGAGGAGTATATATCGAAAACACTACCCCCTGCACGACCCTCCCCGACCCCCAGTCCTCTCCCTACCCTAAAACACTACCCTGCATGACCCCCGACCCTACCCTAAACCCGAAAACATTACCCCCTGCATGACCCTCCGCAAACCCCCAGTCCTCTCCCTACCCTAAAACACTACCCTGCACTACACACACACTGCACCCCGACCCCCTTTTACCCTAAAAAAGTTACCCCCACCCCAGGCCCAATCCCCCTTACCTCTCTCTCCAGGTTGTTCCTCTCTCTCCTCCTGGTTCCTGCTGCACGTCGGGTCTGAGGTGGCGGTGCACGTCGTTGTGAGGATACAGAAGAACCTTCGAGTGTTGCACGGTAACTATTTTCTTCCCGTCCCCACCGCCCCCTCCCGTAGTCTGTGCGTTCTCGCCCCCCCTTCTCGTTGTTCGTGCCTTCTCGCTCCCTGCCCTCCGCCCGCACTCCCGTTTTCAATGCAATAGGTCTCGCGTAAATGCGAGTCCTATTGCATTGCAAATGCTTGTTTTTTCACTCGCGGGATGCCAACTCTGCAATGGCGGCCGCTTTAGATATTTGGAGTGCCCTTTTACCTTTTTTTTCACTCGCGGGATGCCAACTCGGCAATGAGGGCTACTTTTGATATTTGGAGTGCCCTTTCACTTCTTTCACTCGCGGGACGCCAACTCAGCAATGGCAGCTGCCATTTCACCATTAAGGTTCCCCAATATCCCGATTTATTTCCTTAAACTCACTGGGGCACTGTTGAGGTGGAGATGTAAATGGATTAAAAGAAAGAATGACATTTGCGGCTGATACAAAGTGGTGAAATAAATGTAATATTTGCAGATGGAGACGAGGTTTAGTGAATTCATCACTTGGCTATCTTGAGTTAACTGCAGACACGAGAATTACATAGGAGTCATTAAGGCACCATGAGATGTTCTGTAGCCGCCCAAAACGCATTTTCATTATTTTGCTCGTAAGACTTAACCATGTGTTTCGTTTTTTAAAAAATTTGTTTATTGGTATTTAAAAAAAAAATGCGATATACATTTTATACAACCGCTAACAAACCTGGTGTACCAGTTCGAGTGATATTATAATTCAAAAACACACATCTATCGTCCATTATCATTTGCCCAGCACAGCAATGTGGATCCATATCCCCAGAAATAGTATACATGAAACAATAAACATACAGAGGTGATGGCATCTGAATATAATAGCAGTGTCCAGAGTGCACTTTGCGATTTCCATCCTATACACATAACATCTCCCCATGCCATACTAATTATACATCCCCAGTTTGGACATTGGTGAGGCCAGCATCCTCATTTACACTCGTCTTCTCCCGAACCCATGTAATAAATGGTTCCCATATCTCTCTGGGCCGAGAGGTGGGTGGCATCAATTCCCAGAAAGTGGTTAACTGAACGTGCCCGTATGTAACCTCTCTAATCCATTCCATGATCGTAGGCTTCTGCCTCCTCCCCCAGTGCACTGCAATTTGGCGTTTGGCGAACAGCAGCAATAATGCATGTAATTTACGTGTTTCCTTAACATACCCTAGCAATCCCAAGAGCGGGGACGGGGGCAGGGACATACCCAGGATTTGATTAATGGACGTGGAAATCTGGGACCAGTATTCAGCAAGTACTGGACACTCCCATGCCATGTGGAGAAAGGAGGCCGACGCCACCCCACACCGCCAGCAGCAGTCATCATCTCTTAGCCCCATTCTACGTAAACCAATGGGTGTTCTGTAATATCTATGCGGGAATTTGAAGTGGATTAACCGAAGCCTGTAGTTCGGAGATAGCTCAGTTAGCTGAGTGCAACAGTATGCCCATTGGTCGTCAGATAGCGGGGGCGATAACTCTGCGTTCCATCTCAACAAAGCATTGGGCCTCGTCACTGGGGCATCGGTTTGCATACGCGTGTATAATCTGGTTATAAGCCTGCGTGGTGATGGTGATTGAAGTAGGTTCTCCAGGGCTGACAATGAGGGCGGGGGCACTGGGAAATCACTGTGCAGTGCGCGGCAGGCAGCCCTTAGTTTGTGATAGAGAAATGTTTCCCCGAATGGTACCCTCTGTCCCTCCTCCGCCACCGGGGGGTCTCTAAAGGTATCCCCTGGATAGAGGTCCGCAAATGTGTGAAGTTTCATCTTCTGCGCAACCTTTGTACTAATCTCATCCTTGACATTTGGTAGCATTGGATTTTGGGCTAAGGAAATTGAAGGGGCATACAATATCTGGACTCCAGCCCGCCTCCGCAACCCATCCCAAGCCCATCTTAAAGTTTCGGGAGTGTCTATATCGTCTGTGGGTCGTCGATACGTCTGATACACCGCTACTTGTAAGGGAACCGGTGCTACTGCATCCCTCTCCACAGCCACAAGAGGCCGAAAGGGTGTCGGGTGGACCCAATGATGTAAGAATTGTGCTTGTGCGCAAAGTGCATATAATTTCATATCCGGGGCTCCCAGGCCTCCCTGCCTCAGCGGGAGAGACAATAGTTCCCACGAGACCCGCGCCTGGCCGCCTGCCCACACTAGAGAGATTAACAATGATCGCAGTGTTCTAAAGAATGGTTGAGTAAGTATGATCGGTAAATTTGCAAAGAGATATAGAAATTTAGGCAGTACAACCATTTTTACCAACGCAATCTTCCCCGCTAATGATAACGGAAGCTTAGCCCACAGAGCAACCTTCTCTTCCAGCCACGTGATGGCCCTACCATAATTTAAGTTCCAAATTTCTTGTAAGTCTCGGCTTATCCATATTCCCAAATATTTCACACTCTCATCTTCCCATTGCAGCGGGAACTCGGAAGTTACAGCCTTGGTGTTGTCAGTCAGGGGGAAAACCATTGATTTAGCCCAATTTATGGATATACCGGCCAGCCCACCAAATTTGATGAACTCCCTCAGTACGGCATCTAAGTTCTGTGCGGGGTTCAAAATATACAAGGTGACATCATCCGCATAGAGCGATATCAGGAGACTTCGAGAGCCAAACCCTATCCTCTTGTCCGTGTGATGTTGTCGGATGCGTGCAGCCAGTGGCTCCATTGCAATCGCAAATAATAGGGGGGACAGAGGACACCCCTGACGCATGCCCCGTGTAATCGGAAATGGAGCAGATACGAGACCATTCACACGTAATCTAGCTGTGGGCTCGGTGTATAATAGCCTAATCAATTTGATAAAAAGGGGGCTAAACCCTATCCTCTCCAACATTCTAAAGAGAAAGGGCCATTCAAGTGAATCAAAGGCTTTGGTCGCGTCTAAAAACACCACCGCAGCCTGCACATCCGGGTGTAAATAATGTAGAACCGAGAAAACCGTCCGAAGATTATGGGAAGTAGATCTCCCTGGTATGAAACCCGATTGGTCTGGGCGGGCAATAATGGGGAGCATAGGTTGCAGCCTGTTCGCTATTAATTTCGCCAGAATTTTAACATCCACATTAAGGAGCGACAGGGGGTGGTATGAATCAAGGTCGGAATCCGGTTTTCCTGGCTTTAGCAAGGTGATAATAATCGCTTCGCGCATCGTGGGGGGCAGTATACCTGTCTCCTGGGCTTCCTCATAAACCGCCAGGAGTTTGGGTGCAAGCTCCTCCGCGTACGCTTTATAAAAGGCAGTCGTCAGCCCGTCCGAGCCAGGGGCCTTATCTAAGGGCAGGCTTTTAATCACGGTGGCAACGTCCTCCACCATAATGGGTAGGTCCATGTACTCTCTGTGCCTGTTGTTAAACCAAACCAATTCTAGGGAATCTAGGAATGTCTGCAAACCCTCCGAACATCCGGATTGTGTGGCTGTATATAATTGGGCATAGAAGGAAGAAAACTCATCAAGTATAGCTACTGGACCTCTGACGGTTCTGCCGTCTTTGTTAGTCAGCTCGGGGATGTAAGCAGTGGACCTCGAAGGGCAGATCATGCAAGCAAGCGTCCGTCCTGGTCTATCTCCCTCCCCATATCTGCGTGCCTCCGCATATTTCCCAAGAAACTTCACCTCCCTCTGCGCCTCCTCATCATATTCCAATAATGTGGCCTTCAACTGAGCTAAAGTAGCGGGCGTGCCGTCAGTATAAAATTGTGTCTCAAGGTCTTTTATTTTAGCCTCAATGGCAGTTAACGTAGTTCTGATGGCCTTAAGCACTCCCGCTTGTCGAGAGATGCACTGCCCCCGAATGCCCACTTTAAACGCCTCCCATTAAGAGGCTTCGGTATCAACGGAGCCTGAGTTGAGAGTGAAATAATCAGTAATATCATTACGGATTTCCTCCTTAAACGCCTCATCTAATAACGCATGTGGGGGCAGTCTCCAAGAGAACGCTCTCCGCGCTGCATCAGGGAACGAGAGACTCAGGAGGCATGGGGAATGATCCGATAGCGTTCTCGGCAAATGCGTCACCCCCACCACCCAACTTGCTACATCTCGAGTCGCCAACCAGTAGTCTAATCGAGACCAGGCCTTATGGTGTTCAGAGAAACAGGTGCCCTCCCTAGATTGTGGGTTTCGTATTCGCCAAACATCAACCAGGTCCCCATCTTCGAGTAATGCATTGAGAGCTTTTCCAGCAGCAGGATGAAGTGCCCTCGCCGTACCCTGCCTGTCCATATCATCATTTAAAACGGCGTTAAAGTCTCCCCCCCATAGAATCGTGGTGCAACCAGTCGCTTTAATTTTTGCCCAGATATCTTGGAAAAAACCGGGAGAATCTATGTTAGGTCCATATATTGCTACCAAGGCCATGAAGACCCCCCCCCAATGAGCCCAACAGGATAATGTATCTGCCTTCAGGGTCTGTGTGGACCTCCATCTCCTTCCAGTCAATGCCACGTTTAACCAACACCGCCACCCCGCGAGAATAGTTGGAATAGACCGATGAGTATGTGAATCCCCATCTTTTGTGTTTCAGCTTCGGGGAGGGATTAACATGCAGGTGGGTTTCCTGTAGCATACATAAATCAATATTATTCTGTGTAAGATAGGCATGCACTAGTCTGGTTTTCCTATTATCATTTAAACCTCTAATGTTCCACGATAGGCAATTTATACTTGTTTCGTGGGGCGTAAAAAGATAAGGTGTGTGTCATTCCTGTGTCTAGGGCAACAGATGTTTGTCTTGGTTCTGATCATGCGTGCCATCCAATACCACACCAATACACCAGTAAAACAGTGAACAACATCCCCAGCCCACCACCCCCCACCCACACCAACCCCCCAATCAGGTTGAAGAATGCCCCCCCAAAACGAACATTGTAAACCAACTAAATCCAGGAAAGCTCCCACGGGGCTGTATGAGCGCCGGCATACTTCCCTATCTTGGCAGGGTGGCCAAGAAACTACAGGGAGTCAAGCCTGCTGTGTGATAGAAAGTGAATTGTGCGGCCATATAACTGTATGAAAATCCTCCACGCCCCGCCAATCCATTTCAATCATGATCTAGTAACACACAGCCACAGAAAGCAAAGCGCCGGCGGCGCAAAACAACACAGTTTGCACCCAGAGCAGCCCGCGGCCAGTGTCCACCTCAGTACAAGCCTACGTGAGATGAGCGGGCCAAGCCAGTAGTAATGAACCATAAACAACAGCACTTATGAACACATAATGGCAGTGAGCGGAAATCAAAACGAAACGGTCATACATTACTGCTCATGAACTGAGAGGAAATAAAAAAATTATTGCTGTACGCTATGCAGAGGACTACAGCCCATTATCGTCAGTCAGTGTCACTTAGCTGGTGTTCAGTCGATTCCTCCAGTCTGGGACTTTTCTTAGCTTGTTTACCACCCACATGCTTTGCAAATTTGAGGGCGGATTTGGCATCGGAGAAAAAGTGGGATGAGCCATCATAAGACACCTTAAGTTTAGCTGGATATAACAGCGAGTAGGGGACCTGCGCCTGCAGCAGAATCCGCTTCGCTGGTAGGAACTCGCGTCTTGCTGCCTGTACCGCCGGTGTAAAGTCCGGATAAAAGGAGATGTGATTCCCTTGATGCGTTACGTTCCCCATTGCACGCGCTGGGCGCAGCACCACATCTCGATCTTGGTAATTCAAAAGTCTCGCCAGGATGGGTCGGGGAGTAGCCCCCACCGGAGGTTTGGGACCCAAAGCACGATGGGCTCTTTCCACCGCGAAGACTGGTGAGAGATGTTCTCCAAACAAGACCCACAGCATTTCCGACACGTACAACTCCATTTTGGAAATCGCTGTAGTTTCCGGAATTCCTGTGATGCGCAGGTTATTGCGGCGGGACCTCGCCTCCAAATCTTCGTTTTTGGCACGAATGACACCCAGTAGCTTATCCATCTGCAGCAGTTGGTCTTTGGTTTCTACCTGAAATTCGTGAAAGTCTGACGGCTTATTCTCCAGCACATCCAGTCTGTGTTCGTGCGCTCCCACTTGAGTTTTCACAGATTCCATTTGCGTCGTTAGTGTGTCTAATTTCGCATCAATGGTACGAAGGCTTGAGCGCATGTCGAGCATAAGTGTTCGGAGGTCGTCTCCTTGGTCCCCAACTGTCCCTCAGTAGAGCCCCCCGCCGCCATCTCCGGGTCTGATTCCGTAAGGCGGGTCGCCCTTCTCTGATCGAAGTTGAGTTTGGGCTGTTTGGCATCCTGTTTGCCCATGACTGAGGTGTAAGTGCGCACCTCCGCAGTAAAAACGGGGTAGCACGATGGTCTCTCCGCACACACTGCCCCTCTCCTCGCGTACGGATCTGGCTTTTGTCAGAGCACCAGTTGATGCGCGGTGTATATTGGCCCTCAGTCACTTCATGGCCCGCACCCTTTTCCGAATCTCCTTTGGTGGGGGAGGAACAGCATGCACCCAGCTCTGCGCAAGGGACACCAGGCAGCAGCAGCGCAGCCGACACAGGGGCAATTCAGGCTCTAATAACCTCTTCCCCACAATCTACCGCAGGGCGCGAACCAGCTCACCCTCCGCCTTCTTCACTGTATGCAAGCAGGCGCGGAACAACTTCTGCCCAGTCACAAACAGTCCAACCAGAGCGTGCCTCCTCCAAATCTTCCTCGCACCTCGACTTAAGCGGATCAGCTTCTCACTAGCAACAACGCGCAGTGGGTGGCAGCACGGGGACTATCCTGCAGGGCAGACGCGCTTATCAGGTCAGTGTGCAGGTCCATAAAAATGTGTGTGCAGGATTCAGCAGACCCGCAAATACCTCCAGTAGGTGAGGTGCCCTCGGATTTCAGCGCTGCCCCTTCTTTCCTGCCTCACCAGTGCCTTCGATCCCTCCGACAGGGCGCGCACCTCTTCAACTGCCTGTCACCGGCCGGCACCTCAGGGCATAAAATGGCGCCGTCTGGGCCTGGAATGGGATCGCCAAGCCGTTCGCGCTCCGGCGCAGTCCTCCACCCCCCCGCACTGCAAGAGTGTCCACGCAGCTGTACCAAACCCTCATCCACAGGTGCGGGCAGTCCGGAGCTCCGGCCGTTGCACCCAGCAACGCTCAGGCCCACTCGAAAGCCGCGGTCTCAGTTAGCTGCGGCCACCGCCTCTCCCCTCCATCCGATGCTCCTCCTCCACCGCGCTCAACTCTCCGGGGCTTATATCTCGACGCTGAGGCGGGTTAGGCAGTAAACAACAACACCGCTGGCCGCAGTAAGTGTACTGCTTCCGTTGAAGCGAGGATTGCAGGGTTTTGACTCCCTTTAATGAGCAGATAGATGAAGGATAATGTCTCTGCCGGCGGAGCGCGCTCACAGAGCGGCCATTCCGCAGCACGGCAAACCACGCCCCCTTAGCCATGTGTTTTTAAAAACAATCAAACTCCCTGAAAGAAATCCCTGGTAGAGGGAGGTGATGTATAACATTTTCAGGGGCAAAAACGCTAGAATTCACTGCATGTGGTTAAGCTCTTTATCCATAACGCTCTGCAGTGCAGTAATGTCACACATCACTCGTGACATCCCATATCGCATCATTGATGAAATCACTATGAATCCATACGTCTTTATCTGCCCGTGTGATAGGACGTACAGAAGTTGTGTTGTTTGCATTTCTCCATTGTTGTCACGGATCACTTCACCCTCAGCGAGTACCCCAGGTGGGCCCAGGGGCCATTCGGCGGACCAGAACCGGATTTCTAGCAAAGGCCGCCACCGAAGGGGGCCTAGAGGGCCGGCGCCATAACCGACGCCGAGCCCCGGACGAAACCGGTTTTTCGCGCCAAGGAGCAGGGAAGCTCCCGCGCCCCCCCCCTGCTGCGACCGCCAGAGAGGCGCCGGCCCCCCCGGCCAATGGGGGCCCAGGCGCGATACAAACCCCCCAATGGGGGGGAGGCCATGCAGAAGGCGGCCCAGCACCGGGGGGGGATATAAGCACCGCTCCCCCAGGTAAGCTCCTATCTTTTGGGAGCGGGGGAGCAGCACCGGCGAGAATCTTTGTTCCCGAGGACGGCGCGGCGAAGCTCTGTCGACGAACCGAGCAAGGTGACGACCAGGCGCCGGGCTGCACTATCGAGCCAATTGGCGCCAAAAATCCAGCAGCCCCATACAAGCGGCCACCGATCCGGACGACTCAGCAATCCGGGCAAAACAGCGTCGGACGACCGGGTGCCCACCTCCGGCCACCGGCGGACCGCCAAGGACAGGACCATCGTGCTGCGGTCGATCGGGAGCCCACCCCGACCTCCGTGGTCCACTGAGGACATCGCGGCGTGTACAGTGACGATCGGGAGCCCACCCCGACCCACGTGCCCCCCCCACCTGGAAGAGCGCGGCGGACAATCGGGAGCCCACCCCGACCTCTGTGGCCCCCCCCCCTGAAGACTTAGCGGCGAGTACAGCAGACGATCGGGAGCCCACCCCGACCTCCGTGGCCCCCCCCAAAGACATCGCGGGGTGAGAGGTGGTGCGGCATAATCACATCCCCGACTGCCCACCCCGGTCGCGCTGCTCCAGCACCAGCCGATGCGGCTCGGCATCCGCTGCGAGTAACTCACCCGCCGGTCCGGTAGCAGCGGACGACACGGCGCGAGGCCCCGCACCCCGCCTGGACAGGAGCTGTCTGCTGCCACACCGCTCCCGGGCTTTCCGCTACTAAGCCGGGAGCGCGCGCCAACGAGAAGGCAGAGCCGGCGCCGGAGCGAGCCTTAAAGGGGCAGGCGCATCGGCTTCAGTGCTCGGCAGAGCAAAAAAAAAAAAAAAAGGCGAAAAGGCTGCACAGCTGAGGCCACGAGTCCCGGGGGCTCACCATTGCAATCAAGCAACAGCCTGTGCAGCCAAGAGGCAGTGGCCTTACGAGGATTGACTCAGCAGGGTCTTGGTGTATATACCTGCGGCAGCACCCCGCATTAAGAAGGTCACACGCGGCGGAGCCACAACAAAGTTTGGTGCATACATTGGCGGCAGCACCCCGCATTGCAGCACGTGAGGAAGAAGCGGCAGGAGGAACGCAGTTGGGACAACTGCGGCTTGGGGCAGATGGCAAAGAAGGGGAACAAGAGGCAACAGAAGGATCTCGATGACCTGCTGCGCCGGATCCAGGCGGCATCAGAAGTCCACGGGAACGACTGGCTGCAGCCCCATCTGCAGGAGGATCCAGAAGAAGGGCCAAGTCACCGGCAGCGGAGCGTGCCCAACGCACCGGCAGCCAAGCAGCAGAGGAGGGCTCCGGCCAAACTGGCAGATGCGGCAGCTCCCAAACAGGCCCCCAAGAGGAAGACCCAGCCACCTGTAGCCAGCACGGCGGCGGCGGGACTGAATGGGGGGACAACGGATACAACGACAAGCGGTGAGCATATCAGTGCAATTGTGCAGGAATGCTTTAAAACTATGGCACCACTCATTATGCAAAGGTTAGCCAGGCAGGCTGGAGCACCAGGTGCGCCGGCAGGGAGGGGCAAGGAGACACGGGAGGGCCGGGAGAGGTAGATGCCCAGGCAGAGGAAGTGGCATCGGGGTTACCATGGCACCTGATAGACCCTGGCCACGTACGCCGACAGCGCTTAGGGCACCAGGTCACCTTAGGGGTGGGGGCGAAGCAGGATCACCCACATTGGCTTGGGGATGCACACCCCGTCACCCATCCCGCCTCCTGCAACAGCGACAGACGCATATTCACGCCCCTCACCGGGCCCTGCGTCCTTAACTACCAGGGCCACAGGGCTAGCTAGCCTCATACCGCTGGCGGTCAAGGAAAGAATTTGGAGGAAAGAATTGAATGAATGAATGAATATTAGATTTATAAAGCGCTAACTTAGCCCAAGGGCATCAAGGCGCTGCAAAGGACTAACGTTCAACCGGATAGGATGCTCAAGCTAAAGTCTGTGTAAAAAGCCAGGTTTTCAAGGCCTTGCGAAAAGAGAGTATGACTCAAGACCCGATAAACCATCCGGAAGAGAATTCCACAGCCTGGCAGCAGCAGTGGAGAAGGCTCTGCCTCCCCATCTAACCTTCTTAAACCTAGGAACCACCAGCAAGTTCTTGCTGGCAGACCTAAGCTGCCTGGTAGGGATATAGCGTTGAAACATTGCCTTGATGGCCTCAGGGCCAGATCCATAATAGGCATTGTGAGTCAAGCACAAAGTCTTGAAAAGGATTTTACGATCCAGAGGTAGCCAATGCAGCGAGATGAGGGAGGCCGAAACAGAGTGATACTTTGGCAACTCCAACACCAGCCTCGCTGCAGCATTCTGCACCATCTGTAACCGTCTCACCAGGCCCTTATTAATGCCCAAATAAAGGGCATTACAATAATCAAGTCTGGACAGTATCAAAGCAATCACTGCCTGCTTTCGTGATGAAAACGACAGGAACTGTGAAATTTTCCTAAGCAGCCTGATTATTCCAAAACAGATAGACACTGTTTTGCTAACCTGTAGGTTCATGGACAGAGAAGTGTTCATTGACATCTTTTCATTGCTAGAGATACAGTTAGAAGGGCTTGACTTGACCACCTGCGATAAGAGGGACGAGGACAAAAGGGAAAGGAGAAAAGAGCGCAAGGAGAGAAATTTTGATAATTGGCTAGACGCGTTCCGTATAATGGCCTGCATTATAGTGGAAAAATTCCGCGCTGCGCAGCTGACCTATGGCTGTACGAGTCCAACATCCACAATGCGCAGAGACAGTTCCCAGGCGAAGCATGGCTGGAATATGATAAGGGGTTCAGGCTAAAGATGCAAACACACCCAGAAATGGAGTGGAACGAGGAGGACGTATCTGGATTCATTCACAAAATGATGGTTGCGAGGGAGGCCAAGTCATGGGGGGTAGAAGCGAGCAGTCCTTTCGAGGGTCCGCCCACAAGGGGAAGGGGAGGCCATTTAATAAGCCCAAGCAATTCAGCTCGTGCAGAGCACCTCACAACAACGGAACACCAGCTATCTGCTGGAAGTTCGAATCAAGCGAATGTACCTACGGGGCAGCGTGCAAGTTCCAGCATACCTGCTCCTCTTGCGGGGGGGGTCACCCGGCAGCAGGGTGCAAGCGCAAAAAAGATCACAAGGGAGACAAAAAAGAGAAAAAGAAGCAATGATCTGGGGGAAGGGGGCGCGGGGGCGACAACGGGTTTACAAACCTACAGGCTGGCACGGTCCCCCATTAACACGCACCTGTTGCGCAAGCTAGCCAACAGCTACCATAACAAGACTGACGCCGACACCCTAGTCCACGGCTTTGAAGAAGGTTTTCCCATCCCGTTTACAGGCCACCTCCCACCAGGCAGTGTCAGAAACTTGAAATCAGCAATGCAACACCCGGGTGTAGTAGCGAAAAAAATAGAGAAAGAGATGGTCCTGAGGAGGATAGAGGGCCCCCTGCCCGATCACATGATCAAGGAACTGGTGATCTCTCCTTTAGGGGTAGTCCCCAAGAAGGAACAAGGGCAATATCGATTAATTCATCACCTGTCGTTCCCTGACGGCGCTTCCGTCAACAATGGGATTAGCACGGAGGTATGTTCAGTGACCTACTCCACGATAGACGATGCCATCGACCTAGTTAGGGCGACGGGCCCAGGGGCCCTTATGGCAAAAGCAGACATCGAGTCCGCCTTCCGCTTACTCCCAGTCCACCCCTCCAGTTTTCATCTACTAGGTTTCCAATGGGAGGGCAAACTATACTTTGACAAAGCTATGCCCATGGGGTGCTCGGTGTCGTGTGCCTATTTTGAATTATTTAGCACCTTTATGGAATGGGCGCTACACGTAAGACACCCGTCAGGCGGAAAGCTCCGCTACTTGGACGATTTCCTATTCACGGGTCCCGCATAATCCGACGAGTGCGGAGACACCCTATCATCATTTATGAAGTTGGCTGGGGAACTAGGGGTCCCACTCTCAGCAGAAAAAACAGTAGGCCCGGCGACAAAAATCACATTTCTGGGAATAGAGCTAGATTCCGTCGCCGGGACGTCCAGGCTCCCACCAGAAAAGGTGGAAGATTTAAGGGGGGAAATCAGGAGCCTCCGCGGGCGGGAGAAAGCAACGCTGAGGGACCTCCAGAGACTCATAGGCAAACTGAACTTTGCGGCTAGGGTAATCCCAGCCGGCAGGGCATTCGCCAGGCGTTTGACCCAATTGACATGTGGGCTCACCCATAGACACCACCATGTCAGGCTAGGAGCAGAAGTCAAGAAAGACCTAGCAATGTGGGACACGTTCCTGGCAGACTTTAACGGTGTACTCATCTGGAGGGAAGGCTGGGTGACTAGCAAACAAATCGCGCTATACACAGACGCGTCAGGTAGCACAGGCTTTGGGGCAATCCTGGGTAAGAAGTGGTACGCAGGGCAGTGGCCTGGCAGCTGGCACAAGACGGGCAGGACCAATAATATCACCTTTCTGGAGCTATTCCCCATCATAGTAGCACTCACAGTCTGGAAGCGCGAGTTGCAGAGCATGAAGCTAACACTATGGTCCGACAACAAGGGGTAGTGCAAGCAGTTAATAAGGGGACAGCCAGATGCCCAGACACACTTCGACTAATGCGCAGATTGGTTAAGTTACAGCTGGAAGGCAACATAGACCTGCGGGCGCGCCACGTACCAGGGGTGGACAACGAAGTGGCAGACGCCCTGTCCCGGGCACGGATGGAGAAGTTCAGGGAGTTGGCGCCCAGCGCAGAGCAGGAAATGACCCCTTTCCCGGGCCAGCTGTGGGAGCTGGCGGGATAGATTTGTCAGAGCTGGTCAGCCAAGCCCTCACCCCGGAAGCCGCCAGGAGATACAAGACGTATATCAGTACTGTAATGCGGGTGGGGGGGATCCAGTCACTGGGCAATACGAGAGCAACCTGCAGGGCAGCAGAGCAGTTCATACAGTGGGCATTTGATGCCCAGAAGTCCAGATCATGGACACAAGCCCACCTGTCCGCCGTGGCATATTACGCCAAGCTAGAGACCGGGCTGGATCCCGTGGCCACACACTACACCAAGGCAGCAATGAAGGGGTGGAGGCACGCGGAGGGCGCAAGAAGGGACACCAGACGCCCAATAGACTATACAAAGCTGAGGGCCCTGTTGGGTGCACTGCGGGGCACAACAAAGGACAATTTTGAGCACCTACTACTCAGGGCAGCTTTTTCTACCGCGTTCTTTGGGGCGTTCCGCATTAGCGAATTAGTAGCGCCCGCAAGGACAGGCCCAGCGGACTACTGCCTACAGGCGGGCGACGTCACACCGAGAGCAGGGGAGATAGAGCTACTACTAAGGCGTTCAAAGACAGACCAAACCGGTAAAGGGGCGGTGGTGAGGTTACGGTGCATTGAGGATAAGAACTGCTGCGCGGTGTGCTGTTTGCTCGCCTTTATGACAATACGTCCAGCCGGCGAGGGCCCTCTATTCAAGCACAGCGACGGTACACACCTTAGCAGATTCCAGTTCACCTCGATCATGCGCCTCACACTCAGCGAAGCAGGGCTGCCACCGTCAGTTTTCGGGTCCCACTCATTCAGGATAGGGGCCGCCACGACAGCCGCACAGCATGGGATGTCTGAGGCTGGGATAAATGCCGTGGGGAGATGGCGGTCTAAGGCATACCGGACATACGTAAGGCCCCAGCTGGTATAATAAAAAAAAAAAAAAAAAAACAACCGCCGCGCCGGCCCAGTTGAACAATTAAGTGACATGTTCTCATTCCCCCGGCAGGACGGAGACCGCACTTGGTGTGGATGGTGGGTCACTCCTTCATAACCCGGATGCAATCCTGGTGGCGCCAAAAGGGGTACAAGCAGGAAGGACGGCCAGCGGACACCTGCATAAGGTGGTTTGGCCAGCCGGGAATGAAATGGGAGCAGCTGCCGGCAAAACTGGCTGAACTACAAGCAGAGGCGGTTTGGTATCCGGACATTTTGGTCATACACCTAAGGGGGAACGATTTGGCCAAGCAAGGTAGGCGCAATCTGCTTCAAGCCATACAGAAGGATTTGACTGAGGCAGGCAAGGCGTTTGGGGGCACCACCATCATTTGGTCAGAACTGATCAGCAGGAATGAATGGCGAGGGGCCCAATCACAGAGCGCAGTCGAGAACTCACGAAAAAAGCTGAACCTCACCGTGAGCAAGTTCTGCAGAACCAATGGGTTTGAATCAGTTAGGTACAGGCTCATCCACACAGGCCGCCCGGAGTTCTATGCGAAAGATGGGGTGCACTTGTCTGATGAAGGCATGGGGGTCTTCTGGAGGAACCTGTGGGGCGCAATGGTGTTAGCAGGATGCAGATGAAAGAGCCGAAAAAGGGAGGAAGGGGGGAGCCGCAGGAAGACGGAAGCCTCCCTGGCGCATGGCGAGAAATACGGGGATAATGGTTGGTACGGAGGCACACTGGAGTGCGGTGCGCCGGAATAGGACCACTCACCTTGGGATGCCTTACGGCTGGGTGAGTTGGCCTAAGGGGCGGTGTGTAGGACCACTCACTCTGGGATGCCTTACGGCTGGGTGAGTTGGCCTACCACAAGGGGGTAGCTAACGGAGACGGCACTCGCTTCCCAGCCCCCGCCGGATGGCAGGGCACAACAAGAATCGCCAAGGTAGCGAGTTGTGGCCTAACTCCGGGGACGGAAGCTACACCCCCTGCGAGGGCAAATCCAACCGAACTAAGCAACGACCCAGTAGGGCCAAGAGACAATGTAAGCCTGCAAATGACCTGTACAACGAACTGTCAGTCTAATCTGCTATTGTGCAATGTACATATGATTTACGCAAACGCAATGTATAACGAGATGCAAACAAAGCACAACACAAAGATGACAGCTCGCCAATAATGATTTATGGCAGGATGCACAACAATAGGCAATATGTATATACGTGTATTCCTAATAAAACTGCGGCCAACAAAGGACCACCAAAAGAGAAAGTGTACGTTGGCTTATTTATGACAAGGAATACAGGGAGGGAAAGTTGGGAGTGGGCAAAGTGCGGGGGTTATAGCAAAGGCCGCCACCGAAGGGGGCCTAGAGGGCCGGCGCCATAACCGACTCCGAGCCCTGGACGAAACCTGTTTTTCGCGCCAAGGAGCAGGGAAGCTCCCGCCCCCCCCCCGCTGCGACCGTCAGAGAGGCGCCGGCCCCCCCGGCCAATGGGGGCCCAGGCGTGATACAAACCCCCCAATGGGGGGGAGGCCATGCAGAAGGCGGCCCAGCACCGGGGGGGGGGGATATAAGCACCGCTCCCCCAGGTAAGCTCCTATCTGTTGGGAGCGGGGGAGCAGCACCGGCGAGAATCTTTGTCCCACCCACCCACACCTAAGGAACGGCTATGTCGCAGTATGGAGGAACAGGCAAGACGCTGGCGAGAAACTACAGGGATAATGGTTGGTACGGAGGCACACCGGAGTGCGGTGCGCGGGAATAGGACCACTCACCTTGGGATGCCTTACGGCTGGGTGAGTTGGCCTAAGGGGCGTGTGTAGGACCACTCACTCTGGGATGCCTTACGGCTGGGTGAGTTGGCCTACCACAAGGGGTAGCTAACGGAGACGGCGCTCGCTGCCCAGCCCCGCCGGATGGCAGGGCACAACAAGAATAGGCAAGGTAGCGAGTTGTGGCCTAACTCCGGGACGGAAGCTACACCCCCTGCGAGGGCAAATCCAACCGAACTAAGCAACGACCCAGTAGGGCCAAGAGACAATGTAAGCCTGCAAATGACCTGTACAACGAACTGTCAGTCTAATCTGCTATTGTGCAATGTACATATGATTTACGCAAACTCAATGTATAACGAGATGCAAACAAGGCACGGCACAAAGATGACAGCTCGCCAATAATGATTTATGGCAGGATGCACAACAATAGGCAATATGTATATACGTGTATTCCTAATAAAACTGCGGCCAACAAAGGACCACCAAAAGAGAAAGTGTACGTTGGCTTATTTATGACAAGGAATACAGGGAGGGAAAGTTGGGAGTGGGCAACGTGCGGGGGTTAAAACCTGCGTCACTTCCTCCAGTACAGGCTGAAAGGCAGAGCTGGCATTTTAACTCCATTCCATACAGCGGTGACATCAGTGAGTGTGGGGCGGAGCCACGACTCACCAGAAGCAAAGTCTGGACTGGCGATGCGCTAGTGATAAACAATTTATTAAACTCTGGCCATCTGCATGTATGACACACCGTTCTTTCACTCGCACTAGTTACAAGCACGCGCCTTGAAGCCGAAGCAGAGAAAACTCTTGCTATTTCAGGCCTGGTCCTGGTGTGAAGCCGCGCAGGTCACGGAGGTGTTTATTTGGCAATACTGTGCTAAAAACGTGTGCTTTGCACTGTAGTAATACGTGTCTGTATCTATGTGCATTACAAGGCTAGCCCCCATGCACTGGTTGTATTGGGACCGAAGTGCACTTGTAAATATGCGTAACTATAGATGTATGTAAGCACGGATTTAAATGTATGTATATAAAGTGTAAAACCCTCTACATCAACAAAAATGCACATATTTGCTACACAGCTGCCAGCAGCATTCATCGCCCAGCACTGAGAAGCCCCCACACTTACAGGAGGCGCTTGAAAGAAGCAGTGAAAGTGCCCGAGGACAATACACTCCCCACGCAATTAAATACAAAATAAACTCCCGGAATGAAACACAGATGACAACGGGACAGTTAAGTTACATTTTAGTCTCTTATTACCTGAGGGAGGGACCTCGAGTCACATACATCTGTGATGCACGGAAGTGATCGTGACGTGGCACATAGACACATCTCTCATACCTTGCACATATTACTGCAGCTCAGACAAGGACACTGAAAAGCACATTTGGAACTAAAACACCTCAAGTAAATCGCATCTTGTTTACTTCTCACCAAGCAGTGGCGTTAATTGAGTTACACGAAGGACTAGAGAAGTGCGCTGCGCAGACAGCAGTTTTGCCTGTCCTCTTTCCAAGCACGTATTGAGCGGTAGGTGACATGAAGGGACAGTGCCAACAGTGTAATGAAGCATCCATTCATCAAGTCATGAACAAGAGGACTAGACTGACCGCTTGCGAGATTGTGTGTTGGGAATCAACCGGGGGACTGGCTGTGAAAGCAAACACGCCACCGCGCGTAGGTCAGCTTTTTCTAAAGGTCTTTATGAATTGTGTAAGACTGACACATTGAAAGCTGATCTTTCAGGCAACAAAACTGCCACCTAAACACTTATTTGCTTGGATGCAATATTCAAAACAAGCATTTGCAATGCAACAGGTCTCGCAATCGCAAGATTTTGACCTATTGGCATTGTAAATGACAATGCCATTTATTTATGTGTTTAAAAACACCTGCAAAAATAAAATGCATTGTCATTTACAATACCAATAGGTCAAAGTTTCTAAAATGCTAGACCTATTGCATTGCAAATGCTTGTTTTACATCGCAAGTGCTTTCTACCACACATGCCTTTACAACGAAAGTCGTTGTAAAGGCATGCGTGGTAAAAGCACATGCGACGTAAAAAAATGCGTAGTAATGACTACGCGTTGTTACAACGCATGCGTGGTAACACTTGCGATGTAATGGTGTGCGGGGAAACAGCCCGTTGTAATGGCTGTTTCCCAGTATTTTGTGCTAGAAACGTATACTTTTCACCGCGCAAAAAGAGAATTGAGGTACTTTGCATTTTATGCGACAAGGAGGCTTTACCGGGGTGGATCACTGCTAACACCCATAGGTTTTGTCGCAAAGCCCAATCTACTAAAATAGCAAGATTAGTCTTTACTTTGAAAACTAAATACCTTTTGAAGCAGACGTTAACAGTTGCCAATATTTCATTTGTCAAAACAAATCCACACATTCCATCTGTGCTGAACTGCTCAGCACACATCCAATTTGTGAGATCTTTCAATGTTTGTCTAGGCATAGAAATTTGTTCTGGAAGGATATGCTCCCTTGAAACAGGTCCACACACACTTGAGGGGTACCGTGTTTATAAGGAAAAGTGTGGGTATATTGGATTTTAAGGCCTTTGCCATTTGCTTGACGTTTTTGTCAATATAAAAGGAAGCAACTGTGATTTGTTTAATCATACTTCAACATTTTCCGGGGATTCTGGGTAATAGGAAGGGACTAATTTGCAGAAAACCAGACAAGATGTGTTTGATTGTCACATCATCTCACTGAACTCTTAAGTCCAAAATCATGGTTTTCTAGCTGATCGGTCACATTCATTAAAACCAATGAAGCAGGGCATGTAGCTGATCTTTTATTGCTATAATTCTTATTTTTGCTTTCTCTAGTCATTTGTTGTATCTAGCTATTTCTGCTCTAGCAATTTTAATTTCTTAGATTCATTTGTCCTCATTACCTATTGCTTTTGGTTGCTGTTATTTATCTTATCAGTGCACACAATTACAGCATTAGTGGCATTTTAATTTGGGATGCGCATGGTGCCACTTTAATTTTTTGGTATCCATCTGATTAAGGCTTCCGTTTTTCTATTTTTACTGATTTTTACAGAAAAATACAGACAAAAAACAATGTGTTTCCTGTCTGTATTTATTTTTAAAAGTGGAAAACATACTGAAAATGGTGCTTCTTGTGATAGACTTTAATGCTAGCTTTCATCAATTCCAGGCAACGGCTGAGCAGATAGACAACACGGAGAGTAAAAAACAGGATGAGATTTCCTTAAATACATGCACATATCAACATATATTTGTAGTATTAACGCTAATATGTACCTGCGAGTGTAGTGTTTTGTCATAAGTGGCTGCTTAATTTGCTAAAATGCATCCATGTGTGAGCGCACGTCCAAGAGTTAAATAAACGTGGAAATATACCATTTTACGGCTCCAGTTATACTCAAAACACAAAATAAATATGGATAAATACCAGTAAGATGGCTAAAAAATAAATATGGATAAATACAGATGGAAATGTTAAAAAATAAATACCATAAAACCAGGAGCCCTAATCTTGATTTATAAAAACATTACTTTTTATTTACTACTATGATCATATGGCTTTCTAACGTGTACTCTGATATCTGGCGTGTCTGGCTAATATCTGTTCAAGGCATTTTTCTACCTATGTTGTCACAGGTTTTTCTCTTGTCTTAGGCGTCATGCTTTGTTTCCCGTACACTGGGTTGCCAGGTCTCTAATGCATTGTCATGTAGAAGGCTGCAGGGCATTTTATTTGATATTATTGACAAAGGACTGACTTTTATTATTTTTGGATCATATACAAAGGTGGCTGCACAGTGTTGTATAGATGAAAGATGGCATAAACTGGACCTGATCTTTACATGAAGTGTAGGGGGTGATATAGGAACTTAAAAAGCAAATCAAATTACCCATCCCTTTCTTGCATTAGATCACAACCATGTCCTCACAAGTCACCTTCCACTCAACAGGACAATAAGGACCATGAGATTCATTTTACAACCCTGGACCAAAACCTGCCAAATACGAAACTGGCCAAGGAAAACAAACCTCTACAATATCAGCAACCCATATTGCTTTTAGGTTGGAAACATTGCTCCTGAAAGTAAATTCAAGGGGTAAATTCAAACTGCGTAACATCCCATACACAAAAAAGAAGTGATCCCTGAAAAGGTGACAGAAAGTTGTGGAGAGACTGGCAGAAACTACCTATCCCTATTAATTCTCAATCAAACCAAAAACAAATCCATTAATAATGCTGGTAAATATCAACAAGAGATCCTAAAAAATAGAACATGATCAACAGTAGAATCTTCAGCTAGACCCTGCCCCTGGGGAAAAAGAACTTTCAAGCTTCTGGGCCCAGAAAAGGGAAACCTGCCAGGACATCCCGTACTTCACCGCATCCTAGTTTCTCTCACAGGGTTCCAAAAACTGATGATGGGCATAATGCTCAATGTTATCCAGCCGGTTGATACACATCCGCTTCCCTTCTTCAAACAGGTGACATTAGAAGCAACCATGTGTGTCACAGCTACCACCTAGCAAACACCAAGACCCATAATTTACTTTGGTGGTTGTAAAATTCACCTCATTTGCTCATGTCCCCTCATCGACCTAACCAATGGAATTTCAAGGTCTGTTTAGTGACTGCTGCTCTAAACCTGGCACCCCATTAACACTTCTTCCTGAAGAAGACTGGCCTAGATTTGAATGGCCTTTACAAATGTATGCTGATCTCCATTGTACGGTGCATTATGCCCTCAACCATAACAGGTTACTCCCTCTTACTAGTTCAGAAGCTTGGTTTTCTACTCTGTCCACCTGATGTGCGATTTACACAAGTAATGGATTATCATTCCCTGTGGAGACTATGGTACCCCAGAAGTATAAGCGATGAGTGATATGGCTGCAGTTTAGTAAGAATCCTTTATAGAGGCCATAGAAAAAGTCTGCTGTCAGTTTGTTGGGTTTTTTCTTATGCGTCCAAATCAGCTTTCTGACTTTTATTTATGGAGCTAAGCTGGTGTGAATGATTTTATGGATTAATAAACTATGCATGCAGGGAGGAATGTAAATTAAAGGATTAACTATTGTGTATTTTTTTGCTTCTTTCCTGCGATCACTGTTCATGGTTTTAATTAACTAATAAACTATATATTGAACTGGTGTGAATTATCTCACAAATTATTCATTCTAACCATGTGTGCATTTTCTCAAACAGGTTAGCACTGACAAAGCTTGATATTCTGGATGCTCTCGATGAGATCAAAATTGGTGTTGCATACAAGCTAAATGGAAAGAGAATTCCACATTTTCCTGGTATGTTGCTCAGTTTTACTAGAATTCTAAATAATTATTTGCAAAATTGTGTTTTATTTTTATAAATAAAATTGGCGAAGACATGTAAAACTTAAAATGGATATGTGAAAAATATTTGTTTTGTTGATATCTGCTTCTGTGAATATTTTTTTTTCTTCAAATACAAAGTTATCGAAATTTCATGTGACGGTTGATGTTAGAAAATATTTATCTACTATTCTGTGCAGTACTGTATGCATTTATTGTGGCCTAAGCTAACAAGGAGACAACCGAGAACAATCTAATAGAAAACAAGAGAGACTCTTTTACATCTGTCTTGTAACCTGTGACTGAAAACCTGTAGACAAAAAAAAGTTAGTAGTGGTGCAGTGAGCGACTTATGAATTCCTGTGATCACCATGTTATTTAGCAGGGCTCTGACTGCCAGGACTCCCAAGTGCTCCACCAGAGTGGAGATACACAGGCATTCCATTCCTGACGCATGAGGTATTACTAGGTCATGAATATTTTGTTACAGCAATTCTTCTTAAGACGTTATTTGTGTCATCTGCTCTTGCCTGACCTTGGATGGTATTTGGGATAAGGATTAGCCACGGCCTGTGTTACTGCTTGACATATATGCAACCCTAATGTAATTCAGATTTTTTTAAAGTAAGTATAACTTCTAAATGTGCTTGTATGCAATTACTGTGTATCTACCTTTCCAGTCAAACGATTTCAATAGTTTTCTAAAGAATTTTCAATGGCCCATCACCAAGGTTTAAAGGTTGTGTGATATCATTCCTCGTGAATTAATTGGTGATCAAATGTAGCGTTATTCACTCAGTTACAGGGCTTGCTGCTGAGAGGAACTTTTAACTTGAAAATCCCATTTCGATTTCTGCCACAGGTCAGCCTTGCATCCATCAACACTGATAAAAACAGTACCAGTAATGTCGGTAATAGTAACATTTTCCATACAAAGAACTATGAAACTACAAAACTGTGTTAGTCCTGTGCAAGGGTCCTAGTGCCCAAGTCATTTGTCGTTGTTTCCTTCATTGTCTGTGCCCCAATGTTTGTGACTAAGGGGTATATTTACAAGCCCTCAGTGCCACCGGAGCATCACTTTTTTTGACGGTCTCGTGGCGCAGCGCCATTTTCCATCTGTACAAGGTGGCGCTAAGCCGCTTTGCGTGGCTTAACGCCACCTTGTAAATATGCCCCTTTCCGCCTCAGTCCTCTATGGCAAATGGGCATGCAATGGGTGTGCTGTGGGCGTTCCACCGCAACACCCATTGCTTTTTGATTCTGCGCCAGATTTACAAGGCTGAGTCAGCACCAAATGGAATACCAGGCGTTAGAATAGCACAACGAGGAGAAATTATTAATCTCTCCTCGTTTTTTGCTCTTTCCATGTGTGTGCTGCATGCAGCCAGCACAGACACTCTGCCGCCATGTTGCATACGTAGAAGGTGCAAATCATCATTATTGATTGTTTATGTGCAGGAAGGTGTCCCTTCCTGCACATAAACAATCGTCCCTGCAGCGCAGGCACCCTTGCAACATGGCGGCAGAGTGCCTGATCTGGCCCTAGGCAGCTTTTTTTGCACCAGCGCTAGGGGAAACACAGGGGTGCCCCATATTCTTGTAAATATGGCGCATCCCTGCGTTTTGAAAATGTCAGAGCGCAGGGGTGCCAAATATGGCACAGTTACGTGCTCTGACATTTTCTTATGACTATGCCCCAAAATATTTATGCTCCAATGTACATTTCCCTGTATCGCTATCTGTATTCTAGTGCCTGAGTTCATGTGCCACTGATCGTGTCCCAGTGGCATTTTTCTAGTCTGTTCTCATGCCTGGGTCCTTGTAGTCCTATGTCCGAGTTCATGCACGGTTTGTCTCCGAGTGTGAGTCTCAATGTCAGTGTTGTAATACCAATGTTCCAATGTCACTGTCCCATTGTCAGTTTCGTTGTTAGTGTCAGTGTTTCAGAGTTCTAACCCTTCTGTCAGAGTCCATACCAACATTGGTGTACTCATATCTACATTGAAAGGTCTGTATCGGTTCCGTGACAAAGTACAGAGTACCAAAATATCGACACACAAAAATGTAACCCAAAAATATTGTTAGCATAAATATCATCTTGTGAGCCATGGCTCATCCCCTGCACTCAAATATTGTAATAAATAAGAATTTAAACTCGGCACAGCTGCGTATATACTATGTATAATTTCACAAATGTGAACTCTTCAACTCTGAATAGTAGATAATTCTGTGTGTGTGTATATATAAATAGTGCAGAACTGTGATTTCGCAAAACCGGTTTTCCCTTATCTAAATAGTGTTTCTGTTTAGCTCAAACTGCTAAAAAGAAAGTCAACATACAATTTCGGCAATTTCTTTGTACTGATTTAGAAATTCTCAATGAGGGTGTGTCTACCCCGAGTTTGTGCAACTAGGCTCCCACTACAGGGCCCTTTGCCGCATAAACAAAAATGATGTGCATTACTTTGTATAAAATTAGACTCCATGGACAGTTGTGCGAAGGATCATGTGGCCGAAATATGGATCAGCTGGCAATTCGACTACAGCAGGTCAGAAAGGTTTGTGGGAACACAGTATGGGGATGCACCCTCAATCGGAAATGACACTAAGACCCCCCCTTCACGTGCCAGGCACAAGAATTTGCCTAGTGCAGGCTGGCATTTGCAGATAATGCATTTCAGCCACTGCTGCCACATAACAGTGTGTATGCACCCACTGACCTTTCTTTAGAAGGTTGCTCTCGGACCCTTGGATTCTGATCTGTGACGTACCCTACCCCCTTTGCACTTGTGTAAGCGTTGCTAAAAGGAGCAATGGCATAGGGAAAGGGATTCTCTTATTTTTGTGGGCTTGATATCTAGAAAATTAAGGGTGTTTCCCCACACATGAAGCCATTCTGCTTTTTCGCTCCTTGAATTCTGGTTTTGTTGATTCATTTTACAAGGGTGACTCTGTGATATAATATTTATTGAAAATATGTTAAGGGCTGATTTTCTAGGAACTCTGACAGCTGTATGGCTGTGAAGGATGTATTTCCATCCCCCTCCCGTTTGGTGATGCAGATGGTCATGGCTTCCCAGGTGTTCCCCGCCTCTTCCTAATAGGTCTCAATTATTATTGATGACATTGTCCTTTCTGGGGCATGGTTGTTTGACCTATGGGGGGTCATATATATTGTAAATGTATTTATATAGCGCTTTCTACCCCTGATGAGGCGCTGAAGCGCTTTTTGTGAAGTAGCACACTACTCCAGACCCAAAATGAATTTGAGATGGATTAATATAGGGAAATATAAGTTAAGTGGAGCAGTGGACATGTGAGTCTGTTAGTTGGATTTAATAGGATAAAGGAGGAATAGAGGAGGGAAAAGTCTAGAAAGTGTTGTTTGGGAGATCATAGTAGTGAAATTAGGTTTGGGATGAGTCAAAGGAGGGAAGAGTCTAGAATTGTTATTTGGGAGATCATAGTAGTGAAATTAGGTTTAGGAAGAGTCAAAGGAGGGATAGAGAAGGGAAGAGACTAGAAAGGGTTATTAGGGAGCTAATTGTGGTAAAATGAGGTTTGGGATTAGTCAAAGGAGGAATAGCGGAGGGAAGAGTTCAGAAAGTGTTAATTTGGGAGATCATAGTAGGAAAAAGAGGTATGGGATCACTCAAAGGAGGAAGAGAGGATGGAAGAGTCTAGAAAGGGTTATTAGGGGGATCATAGTAGTACAATGATGTACGGGATGAGTCAGAGTGGAGGTTGAGAATATATTGAGAAAGGTTTAGAATGAGATATAGAGTAGTGCATTGGAGAGAGTTTAAGGTATTTTTTTCTTTCTACAGTAGGAGTAAAGTAATAAATATATAGATATATAACTACTTAAAAGGTATACATGTTTATGGAAAATAATAAAGAGATTTAAAGTTATATTATAGGAAGTCCCATATGTGCATGTGTGGATAAATAGTTAGAAACTCAGACTTTCAAGTGTTGAGGTACATAAAGTTAATTTATTTGTATTCATATTTTATTTTGGGGGGATGGTATGCTTTTTCTGTTTATTTATTTACATTTATTTATTTTAATTTTATATTTTCCCAATATTTCAATAGTGAAGAACTTTTAGATAGAATTGTTATGATTATATTTATAATTCTAATAGATAAAAAGAAATAATACAGTGACACATAAGCATATAGTCAAATAACTTATATGTAAACTATGCAGTGACCTATATACATGTTAAGCATAAATACTATATATATATGTATGTATGTATGTGTATGTATATATATATATATATATATATATATTATCGTTAAGTAATATGTACATTTGTTAAGGAGACCTATAAGAATATCTATGTATTATTCAACCATAAGTAGGATTTATATTTAGTACAAAGAAATGCACATATCTAAATATATGCATATAATCAAATTATACATGTTTACATACACATGCATATGCTGTACATTTCTGTTTTGAGTATGGTGGTCATTTAGGAAAGAGTCAACTCTTGAGTAGTCTTCTGAAGATAAGATTGTTATCCGTAGATCTTATGTTTGGTGGTAATGAATTCCAAAGTTTGGCTGCTTGAACAGAGAAAGATGTACCACCCATGTTTTTCTTGTATGCTGGGGTTTTGAGGCGAGGTGCCAATCTAGAGCGGAGGTTCCTTTGTTGTATGCATTTGATGGTTTTATTCCTGATGAAAAGTGGTCCTGTTCCATGTATTGCTTTGTGAATGCTACAAAGCAACTTGAAGGTGTATCTTCTGGCAACCAGTAACCAATGTAGGGCCCTCAGAGCAGGGGAGATGTGGGCTTGTGGCTTTAAATTTAGAAGTAGTCTGGCAGCAGAGTTCTGAATTTGTCGTAGTCTTTTCAAAGTTCATAAAGAGGACCTGTGGTAGAGGCAATTGGTGTAATCAAGTCTAGACATTACAAGAGAGATAGTAGCTTTGGCCTAGTGTGGAAAGCCTAGGTGGGGGAAGATGCGTCGTGGAGTTTTCATAGTAATGAAGCTTGACCTTGCTATCTTATCCACTAGGACATTCATTGATAGCTTAGAGTAATGGTAATTCGAACGTTTCTTATTTCCTTGGATACTTTAGGAGGTGGCCCCAGATCATCAAGCCAGGCGGAGAGTGGGTCATAATTTTTCCAATCACCACATGTATTTCATTTTTGGATGCATTCAGTGTGAGATGTCTCCATGTCATCCACTGATCAACGGCTCTGAGGCAAGTGAAGATTTTTGACTTTCCAATGTTGTTGGAAAGTGTGCTATTGGTAGGGGTACGTATGCACCTACCACTAGCAATAACGCTACTCTAATGCAATGTAAGGTCCAGTAAAGGTCTCAATAAATTAGTCCCTTGTTCAACTCTTGGTAGCTAGCATCGAGCAGTCAGGCCTAACTTAGGAGACAGGAGTGTAAAGCATTTAAAACACCAATACATTAAACAAGTAAGACAACAAACACAATAAAAATCCCACACCAATTTATAAAAATAAGTTATATTGTTATGAATAAATAGACACCAAAATGACAAAGCTCCAATGTAGAGAACTGAAGATATGAATTTTTAAAGATTAACCACTATATAGTGCCTAAAAACATATAGCGCTCACTTGGAACATCTGGTCGTGCTTGACCGGGATAAAGTCAATGTTTGAGGCTGACCACAATGGAGCCCTGGTTGGATATACTAAGCGCGAGGCCCCGGTCAAAATGTTACCTTCACACTTTAAAACTTTTCTGGAGCTTTTTCTTCTGATGTCGGGCAAGGCACTTTGTCAGGCCAGATTCGGTGTGGGTTCGCGGGCTTATGTTTCTGCGAGTCCCCAGTCAAATCCTAGCAGTCTGGGGATCCGGAGCTTTCAGTGGAATGAACCTGAAATCCAGGCCGGGTCGCGGTTGAAGGGGGCCGGCTTGACTCTCAACGTTGCGTCGGTCACCTTATGGAGCTTTTTCACAAAAGTTCTCAAAACTTCTTCAACTTCTGGAAGTCCTTCCAGAAGGTCTCCTTGTAGGTTCAAAGTGTCCAAAACACCAATCCAAAGGTCTGGAATCTCCTAGATGGTCTCTGCGATGTTAGGACTACAGTTCCCACAATGCATCTGGCCAAATACTTAAAAGTCCATTGGACACACTCCAGGCTGGGGACTCTTGGTTAGGTTGATGCAGATGGGCTCTGTTAACCTGTAGCTTGCAGGGAGTCCACTCCTTAATCCTTCTTGAAGCAAGGCAAAGACCTTAGGGCTGAAGTACCAGATTGTGCAGCAGGTGCAGTCAGTCAGAGTGCAGTCCTTTGGGTGCAGTACTAGATTCCTGCAGGGCAGTCCTTCTTCTTCTTGTAGTATCAGGCAGCAGATCTGAGAAGCTATGCCGCTCCCACAAATTCTTTCAGTGTTCTGGGCGCGACAAGCTGGGGGACACCTCTGTCCAATGAGATTCTGAGTGCCACCCAAAAGCATGACAACTTCCTCCAAAGTGTGGCATCTTCTTATCCCACAAAGCCCTGCACTTCCAAAATACAACATGGATGGATTCTCTCCAGAGAAAGAAGAGCAGGCTAAACCAATCCACAGTGTGGCTCATTTCCATTAGCTCTCCGCCTCCTGACCGCTGCAAAATCCTGTCCCAAGCCAGCCATCTGGCTGGGTGTACAGGATGTGGGGGTAGGTAGGCCTGGCATTCTTTTACTGTCCTCCTCTCGTTGAAAACCCATGGTTTATTACCCATCCCCCCTGCCTGGCCTGATCTTTGCAGCTACAGAACTCCCACCGTCAGATAACGTCTGCTCTGGCCATGCCACTAATCACCTAATCAAAGCAGCCCGACTAAGCCTGTTATTGCTGACCAATCAGGAGAGGCTGCTAGAAGGCTGGATTTTGGCTCACAGAAAAGAAAGTTTTATAATGTCTTTTCTGTGCAAGTGATGACAAATTCAACGGTGGCAAGTTGTTCAATTCATCAATACCAATCTTTTAAGTCCTTAAATGACATTTTCTCTCCTTTCCTAGCAATAGTTATACTTAAATAAAATATTGCAATGTTAGCCGGTGGAGCTAAGTACCTACAATGGGGAAAATGAAATGTTCCGTTTTTCCCTCATCAGGGCATTTAAAACATTGTTTATAAGGTCCCTGCTTATAGTTACATAGCCCCCCCACAACTGGAACACCTAGGGGAGATCTTGGGGGTGCCTAATATGTACAAATAAGGTAGATTATCACTTTCAAAATGCCCATACCACCAAAGTTGAATTTGCATACAATTTACTTTTAAAGACAGTCTGCAAAGCAAGGCTGCCTTTAAAATGGCAGCAGGCATACAGCAGTACACACATGCACGTGCAGGAAATCTGCTGGGCCTCTAAAATGTCATGCCCTATTATAAACTAGGGGCTTATAGGCAGTTTGAACCCCCTGGTCCTATTATATACTAGGGACTTATAGGGTCTGTCAGTGCCAATATTAATTAGACCAACTTACCATAACTAAACTTCCCAGTAAGGCAGGGGTGCCTTTAGCAGTGACAGTGGGCCCACAGCAGCGCAAACATGCAAGTGCAGGAAATCTGCTGGACCTCTAAACCTCAATGCCCTATTATATACTATGAACTTATAGGTAGTTTGAACCTCCTGGCCCTATTATCTACTAGGGACTTACAGGGGTCTGTCATTGCCAATGCATTCATACCCAAGTACCATATACTTTTAACACAGAGCACAGGCCCTGGGTCTGGTTAGCAGACACCAGGGTTCAATTAGAGTCAGAAAACCAGCATCTATTGGTAAAAATGGGGGCAAAAAGTGGAGGGACACTGCAAACAGGTCCTGATTTCTCACAAATGTCTTTGGGGCTTTGCAGTTTAAGAAGTATTTGTGTGTCATCTGTGTAGGTATAGAATGTGAGCTGAAAGTCATTGATCATTGGAGGAAATGACTTCATGTAGATGTTGAAAAGCATGGGTGATATGATAGAATCGTGAGGGACCCCTGCTTTTGCGAAGTACGGTTTGGATGAGAAAGGGGAAGTTTAGATGACATTTGTTTTGTTTTGAAGGTAGGATGTGATCCAGCAGAGAGCAGTCCCTTCTATGCCAGCCTCATAGAGTATTTGGACTCAACTGTGTCAAAGGCAGCTGAAAGGTCCAGGAGAAGTAGTGCAGTGACCCCATTCCGGTCTACTGTATTTTTTAGGTCATACCAGATGGCGATGAGGGCAGATTCTGTGCCTCTTCCTGGATGGAATCCTGTTTGGAAGTCAGAAAGTATGGAGTTATCTTCAATGAATTGTGACATTTGGGTGAATGCTGCTCTTTCTATCAGTTTCCCCAGGAAAGGTTCATTTGTAATCGGTCTGTATTTTTTGGGTCATGTGGGTCCAGGTTTGTTTTCTTTAATAATGGGTGTACGTATGCCTTTTTCAAGTATTCTAGTAAGATTCCTGCAGTTAAAGAATTATTGATGATTGTTCCAACTGGTTTGGCAGCAGATGTAGTTAAAAGAATGTTTTAGAAGATTTGTTGTGGACAAGGGTCAGAAGGGCAGCCGGCTGGCCTGCTTTTTTGACAAGATCCATAAAGTCCGTTTCTGATAGTTGTTTGAAGGAATGTAAAGGCTGTGTTAGCCTACCCTTGGAAGGGATTGTTGGAATTGGGTTAGTTCTGTTGATTTTCCTTTGCTTTAAATAGGAGTCCAACATGTCTGCTTTGGTTGTGTAGTGATTTGCCAGTTTGTCAGTAAATTCTTGAGAAATGGGATGAGTTCCCCCTGTGCATTTAGGTTTACCAAATTTAATGAGAATTCTGTAAAATTATTTACTTGCACATTTAGCATTTTGAATTCTGTTTGAATACTACCTTTTTCAGCTTTTTTATTGTTGACTTGTATATTCTATTAAGTTTGTGTAGGTAGAGTTTGTCTTGATTGTTTTTTGTTTTGAGCCTGGTGTGTTGCAGCTTTGCAATTTGTTGTTTTATCTTTTTTAGTTCTGCATTCATCCAAGGTGGTTGTTTTCTTATATATCCTGTTTTGTTGTTCTTAGTGGTATTAGGATATCAAAAGCTTCCTGGAGCCACTTGTAACGTTTTTGAACTGAATTATTTTTGTCAAGATCTGTGTTGGATGTTAGTTGTGTTTCTAAGTATTCAAAATTTAGTTTGTTACACAGTCGATATGTGGTTGCATTTAAGGTGGCCTTAGGTGTGGTGAGGCCAGTGATTATAGCTCTTGGATGGGGCATATTGGGTTTGTCAAACCATATGTTTAGGTCAGCAAGGATGCATGGGTTGGAATGTAGTGTCATAAAGTTTGAAACTGTGTCTAGAAATGTGTCTGGGAATGTTGTTTTGCTAGGTGGTGGTCTGTAAAAGAAGGAGGAAGTCACATGAGGAAGTTGGCATAGGGTTGCATCTGGTGATAAGGGCCTCACAACCTTGTATGGAAATGTCAGCTTTAGTGAGATTTATTGTTTCCTTGAATATAACAGCTAGTTCACCTCCTCTTTTGTCTATGTGATTTTGTGTGAAAGTTTGATAGCCCGGAGGAACACCTTCATGCAACACTGGAGCCATGTCATCTCCCAACCTCGATTCAGTTATGAAGAGCAAGTCAGGTTGCGTTTCAGTATGAAGGTCGTAGATGTGGTGCTTGTTTTTACAGAGTGATCGAGCATTTATTAGTAGGCAGTCTAGAGATTGTGTTTTGGTGGTGGTGTGACTTTGTTTTCTAGAACAGTGAGTAGTAGTCTTTGAACTTGTAGCAGGTGTATTATTAGTGTTGGTATTAACTGTATCAGAGGGCAACAGTGTTGTTTATCTATGTCATAATCCTCATCCAGAGGACTTAGAAGGCATTTTGTTGGGGTTATGGGTATAGGTGGTGGAGATAGGGGTTGAGAGTGAGTTAGTGGGCTGTTTTGTTTTTGTAGAGTAGTCTTGTATAATAGACAAGGAGATGTGAAGTTGTGAAATGTTTTTTAATTTCATTTGCATCTGTTTAGGGTGGAAGGTGTGTGGGTTAGGAGTGGTGGTGGAGCATGTGGGGTCATGTTTAAGGCTCTAAATTGTGCAACTGTGTGCTATGGAATAAGACGGTGTACAGCCCCACAGAATGACTTGCTAATATACATCAAACAGACAAAAGGTGAGGAGAGAAATGCTTGCAATAAGTGTAACCGCTGGCAATCACTTGGGGTAGCATTTCAAGCCATCGTTTATTTTGTCCACCATGCCACCTCCATTTGGACTCAGCCGTATGCAAATCAATATTGATCCTGCCCAATGGAACAGTTCAGCCCAAACTGCCCGCCCAGGTCCTCCCTGAACCAGAACACCATCTACCCAAGAAGGATGGGTTGGAATGCTACCCCCATCTATTGCCAGTAGTTAGACAAACTGCAAGCCTTCCTCCCACACCCTTTGTGTGGTTGCTAATTTTCATCCCTTGCATGCAATGGGCACAGCTGATTATTGGAGGACTTCTCAGCACTGACTCTTTGTGGCTGGGGATTTCAAAGATGGTCATAGATCCTCTATGCAGTGTGCAGCCGCGTGCAGCTGAGCAAATAAGAGAGAAAGCAATGCTGTTGGGTTCCCCAAAGATGTCCTGTCATGTTTGACAAATCTATGACTTTTATTGGTAAGTCATATTACACTAAGAATGCTGATGTTTATGCCATTACTCTAAGAATAGTCGGGTGACTGCAGTCATTGTAAGAGGAGAGGGAATGGTGAAGAATGGCCTTATTGAAAGGGAGACTTTGAGTTCAAAAATTTTAATTGTCTTTTTTCAAACATTGTACCACCTTATTCCCAGCCTGTCCTTCAATTGACCTTTTCCTGAGATGCTAGTGGGAAAAGTAACTGTAGATTTCTGTACTGTATGCCAATAATTCACTTGTAACAATGGGGCATCCATCATCTTCTGTTTCTCTGTAGCAAAAGCCAGCTGATAACTGTCACCAAGAAAATTTATTTTGGCGAATTCCATTCAGGAGGCACAATTTAAAATGTAAAATGCATTGACTCAAAAGAGACCTTTCCTGATGTAACCTTCCTTCTTAAGATGGTTCTACATGCACTCCTTAGTTTACTCCCAGACAGACAGGTGTCTTTGGGCATCTGATGTTCAAGTGCATTAACCCCTCAAGCCAGAAGATGTTAGTCTTAAATGCAGCCTAATCTTTGGATATCATTATCAATGAGAACCCCACATTTCCATGCCAGCATCAGCAAGAAAAACTGAATTCGCAAACACGTTTGCCAATGTATTCCTTACAAATCTGAATGCTCTTCACTGGAATCTATCACAGATAAGGCTTTCATTGATCCTTCATCCTAGCAGTAAATTTTAATAGTGATGGCCTCATGAAAGAGTTCGTAACTTGCAATGAAACTTCTAATGAAAACGAAGACACCTAGAACCCAGTCAGTGCAATTACCTCAACTGCTCTCTGTATTTAGCTTCAAAAATGGTACCCAAAGTCAGCGGTGTATGCGTTTAAAAGAGAATCCCCAATATGTTAGCTGGAGAGAATGCACCCTCTGGATATTAAATCTTTAAGAGCAGACGACTATACATTCTGAAAACAAAACAAACAAGACTCTGTAAGTTAAAAAGACTGGACTTTACAGAACAGAGAGAACTTCCAAGTATGTGTAGATTTCACAAAGAGAAGGTGAATAATCACAATAGTGATAAAATGGACTGGTTTGACACAATATTTACTAAATGTAAAATCCTATCTGACCTTCAGATCGCTTGCCTTTTATACCCAATCCTGGAGTCAGATTTTAAACCTCACGTCTCTAAGAAAATAAGAAAGCAATACCACTCTTATCCATATTATTCAAATATTGGCTGAGTCACGCATAGTTTATTCTTCTTCTTGGTGGTACTTTTTCTTTTCTCTGTTCTCGAAAATATTGCCTTAAGGGTCGTTTGGGTACATTTGATAAAACTCAACCGCACAGCAGAAAAAGAAGTACTCTTCATAGTGCATCGAATTCATTGCAAGGCATTATTTTATCCTCTCCAAGCAGACATTCTTTCCTAAGACTGGCATATGTCCTGTGTAGACAAAGTTTGCATGAACAAAAATGTCATAAATTTATAAAGAAAAATATATCATTCTGGACATTACTAGTGTAGAACTGTTCAATGGTAAAATGCAATGAATTAAAAATAAACGTGTTTATTAACTTGCAAACAAATGAATACCTTAGCATACATAAGAATCTCTGCCCCAAGGCTTCTATATGCTCTTTACAGTGCCCTGGCATACATTTGAAATAAGGGTATCAGCTCTTTATAGAAGCCAATTATATGCCAAACCATATATGTACTTTTCAAAATTAAAAATAAAATCCCTCTGTACTATGTTTTTCAATTATTAAACTTAGTAGTGTGGTATGTTTTCTCAAAAGAAACATAATTAATGAATTTACAGTGTTAAAACTGCCTATTCCCATGCTAGATAGATCTTTTCAAACCCATTCATTCAAATAATTTTGAACATAACATGTCAGACTTTTTCCTGGTATATGCATTTGTATGGATGGGCTAGCAATATTAATGTTGATTGTTCCTGAATACCCAGGGCACAGGATACTCATTTGACAGTGGAAAGATGACTCCCAAGCATCCTTGTCTCTCCCAGTAGCTTAGCCAAGCAGCCGAGGACTAGCTGACAGGAGGCGATGTGAAGTTTGAGTTAAGGCACAGAACACTGTGGGGAATATTTTTTAAAATAGTGGCACAGGGCAAGTCAACTTGCTGCACTGCCCTGCCTCACTGGGAAAGGGCAGGAATATGCTGTATTTATCCAATGTGACGCATTCCTGTCCTTTCCCCTGTGTTGGTGCCGTTTTGGCAGCCTAGCGCCAACGCAGACACCCTTCCACCATGGTGCAAGGCAGCCTCCGTTACATGCAGGATTGTTTTTGTGCAGGTAAGGGCACCTTCCTGCACAAAAACTGTTCGGAGAGGGAAAAATGAGGAGAAATAAAGATATTTCTCCTCATTATGCCTCACCTGGGGAGGCGTAAGATTTTAGCACGTTCCTAAGTTTGCAAGTCCTTGTAAATCTGTGAATGCTTCAAAATCCATGGGAGTTGCGTGGGAATACCCACCGCAATGCCCATGGAACGCCTCCCTTGCGCGGAGTAAGGCAACTCAGCAATTTGCACTGCATTACCTTACTCTAGATTTATGGAGCCATTGAAAGCCACGAAAAATGGCTTTACATGGCTTCATAAATCTGACTTAGAGGCTTAGCGTCACACATGTACCACTTTGCGTGGTGCAAACGTGATGCAAGCCTCTCATAAATATGCCCCTACATTTACTCCAATAACGTCAAAAATGGGAATGTCCCTTTGGATTTGCTATTTTCCTATAAAGGCATGCTACTTCAAAATATGTAGACATATCTACAGTAAAGCAGTAATCACAAAATGCAAATTGTACATATTGAATAACAGAGCAAAGTAACACAAGTAAAAGCGCTTAGAACAGTGAGCACCCAAGGTTTACAAAATATATACTGTTAGTGATCACTGATTGTTCATGAAAGCTGTAATGCTCTTATTGCAAAGAGAACACAGTGGATTGTGATCCTACCACGAAATGGCAAACAGTGGAAATCTTCACAAAACAATCAATACAATAAGGGCACCCTGCAAGGTGCAACCAGCAAGATTGTAACGCAGTGGAATTCAGTATTAATCGACCCAGGAAATTGGAATATCCCCGGTATCAGGTAAAGGATTCCAGTCCCTTAAACTGCAGGTATCTCTTTACCTGGCAGTCCTAGCCACTCTGAGTCAATAACTGCACAATCAGGCGAACCATGGTAGGTTCTTATGGGGTATAGACATCTGTTTGACCCATAGGGAGAATCAGTGTGTGAGTTACACAGACATATAAGAGGACCATACAGCCCATCTTCGAGCTATCTCACTAGCACAGGACAACAAGCTGATAGATTTCTCTTTGATGGGGCAGGGTCAGGAGATCCTAAGTGTAACTAGTGAAACTTTTTTCGGTGCCCAGCCCACTTAAGCTGGAGCTAGCCCTGTCTTCACAACACATTGATTGTGCTCATCATTCAAAATCACCACTCATTCTTCTGCACTTTTAGATGGTTGGGTCTTGGGCAGCCCTCCTTATGTTTCTGGTGAAGCATGGAGATGGCTCCTTAGTGCTCTGTGTCTTTGTCTCTTGACACCTTTGGCAGGAGGGTGGCTTTCAATCAGACAAGACCAGCACCAGGTGGACAAGAAGGACTTCAACAGGACATCAGATTTAGTCCCAGCCTTATTGAACAGGGAAGCATGGAGCTTCAAGTCCAGGGTATATGCGTTAATGTAGGTTTTTAATTATGTGAGGTGATGCATCAGCCTTTGCCAGTCTGGCAGTAGCCCACTGCCAATCAGTGCCAGTGGATTAACTTCATGACCTCAAAAAGTTACAATTTCCAGATGCCTCCTCTTCCTGGAGCCATAGACATGACCAGCAGACAAAACAAGAAAAAAGAAGTGGCCATGGGGCTATTCTTGTGTTTCACCATGTACAGAAGCCATCTTCAATCTTCCACTGAGCATTTTGTATTTAAAGGATGTTCAGAGTTGTGTAAGGGTACCCTTGTAAGAGGAGCACCAAAGTTGATTGTTCAACTCACTTGCATGTTTACGATCATTATTGCAGAAACAATTCACACAATGTTTGTGATTATTCACAAATGTAAAAATATACACAAAAGAGCCTCGTTTGCCAGAGGTCACTGCATTTAAGTTGGATGAGGATACCTGGAGGCAAAATCCCTGGATGCAGCTAATGAATATAAAATATATGAAATGCTGCCACAAGCCATGATCTGGATACCACGTTTAAGGGGGATAGACCCCTTAATTCAACAGGGCGCCCTAATCTTTGGGTACACCAAGGATGTCCATTAGGAGCACTGGATCTTCATTTTGGTAGGTCCCTTGGGATAAGCAGCAGGTCAAATTGAGCCAAATTGCTTTGGCATTCAATATGGTCCAAAGATGAAACCAGCTTTACCAAAGCAATTATCCAAGACTGTCTTAAATTGGACAACGCCATGATGATCCCTTGGCTAAGCTCTATTAATTCTGTGTATAGCAAAATGTTTAATATGTCAATCCAGACTAACCCCCTACAAGTTTTATCACTTAGTAAATTATCCATCAGAGAAACTTATATGAATAAAAGGAGGGAAACCTGGCTAGTTAGTGAGAATAAGAAACCATCAGTTATGTTTTATCTAACGCTTAACCAAGTAGAGGGCTGCCAGGATTATCTGACCTATATACACAATCCCATGCATCGTTTTGTCCTAGTTAGACAAAGATTGGGTATTGTCCATCACTTGGTTGCTTTTCCCATAATGAAATCCTGTCCCTCAGACACGTTTCCATGCCCATGCGATGGACGAAGTAAACAGAGCACTGTGCACTTTGTTGTTTTGCAAATTTTATACTGGTTTTAGAATTTACTATCTTAAACCACTTTTGCTTGCATTTGGTGGTGGATCACATCTTGCTGCAGCAAAATTTTTGTCCGAGCTCAGCGATGCTAGGGTCTGTTTTAACGTGGCACTTTTTATTATAAATGCACTTAATATACGTAAAAGCATAATTGTTCCCATGGAGCGCTGAATTCTTGATGATTTGATGTAATTGTACTATCTTTTTAATGACATTTTATGAGTTTTTATGTTATGAACTACTTGCGATGTATTGTATTTTATGTATACTTTTATGGTTGTTTCTACACACCGAATAAAGTTTAATGAAATGAAATGAAAATGAGCCAAAATGGTGAAAAATAACAGGGGAACCTCCAGGACAAAGAAAATATTTGACGGATTGGAACAGATGCACAGATCAGCATTGACTGTAATCCTAACAATGCTTTCATACGGTGGTTACTGTAAAAAATGCATAGAACACCTTGGTGCAAATCTTTGGATTACAATGTTGCATTATTTAGCTCTGCTCTTTAATGTCTATCTTCTTCTTAAAATCTCAGAAGGCTAAAGCTATAGTAACTTTGCACACTGGCTTTAGCTGTTGATTAGTTAAGACATAAGTGAGATACCTGCAACTGGAATATAATACAGTGGTTTTCAATTTTCATTTTAAATGGAGGGGCTTAATCTGATATAAAACAATACAATCCCTCATAGCCCCTATTTGTTGTACTATGGTCCAGAATGGAACATACATGGATGTTGATTCATTAAAACACCAGCTGAAGAGAAATGAAATGAAAATTAGACTTGTAGAGTGCGCTTCTACCCTGAGGTGTCTAGGCGCTATAACTCTGAAGATAGATCACAATCCAAAAACAGACAACTTTTTTAATCGACCTGGAACAAATGCTCTAACAGTTGAAAAGCCATGTTTTAAGAGCTTTCCAGAAGGAGAACAATTCAATTTTTTCCTTGCGATAAAGGGGCATTGAGTTCCAAAGCTTAGCGGTAAAAGTGATAAAGTTCCCCAGTTAGATTATTTAAATTTGGGTCCTACTAGGTAACAAACTGACAATGATCTAAGTAACCAACTGGAAGTGTACCATTGGAAATGATGTTTCAGATATTTGGGCACCACATTATGCAGTGCCTTAAAGGTGATAAAGAGGGCTTTGGAATCTATGTGTTTTTTTATGGGCAACCAGTGCAACAGGACAAGACCCTGGGAGACAGATTGAAACTTGGGAATTCCCAGGAGATGTTGTACTGCAGCATTCTGAAGAATTTGCATTTTTTGTAGACGTCTTTTTTTGATGATAATGAACAATGTGTTGCAGTAATCTATTTTAGAAATAATGAGAGTGGAAACTATACTTTTCCGTAAATCGTACGGAATGAGCGGGAGTACTTTCCTTAGTGTCTTAATCATGTAAAAAGACAAAGAAGAGATAGTGTTGATGTGCCCCTCAAAAGAAAGATTACTGTCAAAGACAACCCCTAGCTTTTTTAGCCTTGGAGACCGGGGTGGGGGGTGTTCCAAAACCCTGTGGCCAAAATCCTGAGACTAAAAAGAGGTATTCCTACCAAACAGTAACACCTCGGTTTTACCCGAGTTAAGTTTGTGATAGTTTTGGGATCCATCACCCAATCTGCAACATGCAGTCATGAATTCTGGAGGCAGTGGATTACTGGCCACTGACACCACGATCTGGGTATCATCAGCATACTGCAAAGCCAAATTATTTAATAAGATCAGCCAAGAGCATCATGTAAAGGGCGTAGGGCTCAGCGATGAGCCCTGCGGGACCCCTCTTGCTAGAGAGAAGGAAGGGGAGTTGAACTCATCCAGGGTGACAAACTGGTCTCGGTCTAAGAGAAAAGACATCAGAAGCTGAAGGGCTTTGCCCCTTATACCTAGAGAGGATAAACGGTCTGTGTAGGAAAGTAGGATCTGCTTTTTATGGTTACCCCCACTTTTTGCTTTGTTATACTGTTTTTGACTAGTCTGACTGGGATCCTGCTAATCAGGACCCCAGTCTATCTGCTTTCTCTCCTGTCATGTACTTAGGTACACTCCAGATTGGATACTGGGGTACCCTTGTCAGTCCCTAGTATATGGTACCCAGGGCATAGGGACCCCAGAGGCCTCCCATGGGCTGAAGCATGTATTATGCCATCCATGAGAGGCCATGCAAAATGGATCTACAGGCCTTGCATTGCAGCCTTTGTAAGCTGATGCATGCACCACTTACTTAAGATATAGGTTTACTATATCTAAGGGTCACTACACTTAAAACCTATAAGTCACCCCTATAGCAGGCCTTGACAATCCTCAAGGCAGGGTGCTTGGTTCTAAGTGAGATGGTGCACTGCATGAGCAGGACACCCCTGCAGCCTACGGAGTCCATTCTCCCGGGTTGTTAGTGCTACAGCCATTTACGATATATAGAGTGGCATTATGCGACCGCGTTATGACAAACTCTAAAATGGCTGAAAGTAACCCTATCGTGTTTGGTGTCAAACATTGTGGAATCATACCCGGGAGGCATGATTCCACCCCTCAGAAACGAGCTTTGTGAGGTCCCTGGTGTCCCTGGTACCAGCCTTCTAGTCCCGGGCAGCCCAAAATGGTTGCTGCCGACCAGAGACACATTTCTGCCCTCCTTCTGCTGAGCCAAGCTCGAGCAGGGGAAGGCAGAACAATAGGCATCCTGTCACAGGGAGGTGTGACCACCTCCCAGACAGGATTTAGTGTATTAGGCCTGGGTGGGTGCGCTTGCCAGCAACCGAAAGTCTGCATGAGGGGCACATTTGGTGTCCCTGTGCATAGTCCAGTTCAAACCAGTCCTGGGAGCCGTTGGCTCCTGCTCTGGCGCGAAACTAGACAAAGGACATGGGAGTAACCTCCCCACTGTCCTGACCCTCCTCTGGGAGGGTCCCCTGAATCTGTCCAACCTTCTCCCGTGGGTACAAAAGGGCTTACCTGGCTGTAGGACCCTAGATTCGACGTGGACAAGATTCAGATCAAGAAACAACTGACCTTCGCCCATCTGGACACTCTGGACTTCGCTGGACTTCGTTTGGGCCCGACTTAGTCTCCCACTCCGTCCAAAGCATCGTCTGTGCCCGTGCACCATACAGGCTCCGTGCAGGACCTGTGGAGCATCAAGGGCAACTGAAGATATCTCCCTTGGAGTGAAGGAGTCACTCCCCTGCAACCGCAGGCACCACATCACGATTAACCGGTCTGCTGCTCCTGAGCTCCTACGGACTCTGAAGGCTCCAGCAACACAGAAGGTGGGTTTCCTAGTCCCTCGAAGTCCGAGCTGCCCTCTCACTGAGTTTGAGGTCAGAATCCCTCGTGGGGGCTGCAATACCTGTACCCCTGTGCACCGCATACTTTTGCAAGTGCATATGCTTGTTGGCGTTTCCAAAACAAGCGCCCTGGACTCCGAGTAGTCCCAACCTCTGGCACCATTTCCACCAAAGAACTTTGGCCTCCTCGCACTGAGTGCTCCGTGGGCTGTTGCTTTGTGAAACTGCTCAAGGTCCCCTCGCGACTCCTGTGCCTCCGGCCTGTGGGTCCTCTTGAGGGTCAACTTTGCTTTTCTTGGGCTTCCCTGGCTGCTCCAGGATTGCCCTGTCTCCCCTGTGTTTGGTGAGTCTCCTGGACCTTGCTGGTCCAAACCATAACCTTTCTTGACCTTCTTGTTGGTGCTCCAGCTGGACACCAACCCCTCAGCACTCGACATCCTTCGTGGGACAGCTCGCATCCGGCTCCTGGTTATCCTCAGCGTCTCCTGGTCCCTGTGGCTGCAGAGTCAAGAACCCCATCCACGCACCTGAAGTACCCGACATCGGTGGGCATTCGTCTACCGAGCCCCTGGTCACTCCTGAGTGACCCAGACTCTGTCCCCTCTGCTTTCAGGTACTCTTCAACAAGAATCCACCTTTGGATTCTGACAGACACTTTTCTTCTTCCCAGCAGTGGCTCTTCTTCGAAGTACTCCATAGAGATCGACAGCGGTTTCCGACGCAACTTCAGACCTATGCACCCGGCTTCCCTGGGATAGGTAACTCTGGTACTACGGTATCCACGGGTAGGGTGGCTCTCCAACCTCCTAAGATCCACGGGGTTTCTGCGAAGTCCACTCAGAAGGGTTCTTAAACTTTAAAACTGCAACCGCGACTCTCCCATAGAATTGTACAGCGCACGCAGTCGTGTTCCCACACTGCACCCGTCCTCCGTGGGGGTCCCTACTTACTCACCTTGGGTGGTTCTTTGGGGTCCCAGCAATTCTACATCCTCTAGACACTGTCTTGACTCGAGTCGTGGTTCTTATACCACTATTTTAGTATATGGTTTGGTCTCCCCCTGGAGCCCACTGTGCATTAGTGCTACTTATGATTGTTTCTGTGCTACAGTATTGTGTGCTTTGTGAGTATCTTCGTGTAGAAGATACTGTGTCATACTTTTAGTGTGTTATATTAATAAATACATATTTTTATAACTACTGTGTGGTTCTCCTTTCATTTAATCAATACTATAAGGTTGCATTCTGGTAAAACAAGCTGCTTAACATTCCTTCAAGACTAAGCCTGAAGGCTGCTCTCCACAGCTACCACTTGGATAGCTTTCTAAGGTTATCTTTGACCTCTTAAATCACCATAAGGGTTGTTTGGACTGGTACAGGGTGCCCACTTTAATTAGTGGACAGCATATACCAGGCCAACTTCTCACAGTCTGTAAGAAGACCACGATTTCCAATGTCAAATGTTGCCAAGAGGTCTAATAGAATTATGGCAGCATTCCCACCTGCATCTAGGGTTTTTCGGATTTCTTCAGAGGCAGTAATGAGGGTCAATTCAGTACAATGTTGGCTTCTAAAGCCAAATTTGTTGTCGTCCAGTAAACCATTATTGTAGATGAAAGTAGAGAGTTCAATATTAATGGCCTTCTCTACAATCTTCGCTGGGAAGTGAAGGGGAGGCGAGAGATGGGGCGATAATTATTAGGATCTTTGGCATCCAAGGTGGGCCTTTTCTAAATGATGGAGGCTCTATTCCACTCTTTAGGAAAGTAGCCTGTCTCAAACATCCAATTGATGATGTCTTGGCTACAATTTCTGGAACAAGGTGAAGGACACTTGGGGGGAGCATGGGTCAAGTGGGGAGCCAGATTTGACCTGGCGAAATAAGGTCTGAACAGATGCTATGGATAGGTTGGAAAATGAGTTCAGAACTGCATTATCCATTGGAGAAGAGTCTTCTGACATGCTGGAGAGAGAGGCTATATATTTGTCTTGATGGGCCATATCGTTGGAAGGAGTAACTGCAATTAATTCCTGTTCTGTTCAAATGTCCTGTACTTCAGGAGAGGAGGTGAGGGATATGCTAGGCGAAAGCGAGTTATAGTTGGTCTCAAACTTAGCCCTAAAAAACGAGGCCAGGGGTGCGTGGCTAGCAGCCAACGAAGATGGCTGCAGCCTAGGAGAGCTTTGCGATCAACTGCGGTTCTCCCAATAAATCCTGGCATAAATCCAACGGCCTGCCGCAATCCAAGCACAGGAGGTGGTGCCGGACCATCCAGCGCACAATAGAGGAAAGTTTGGGCTCCGTACTGCTGACCGACAGCGAATTGGACCGTGTGGTGAGGTCGCGGCCTGGACGCCGCTGAGAAGCCGAGGCCTCGTGTGAATCGATAGCTGCCCGAGGAGCCGACGAAACTGGCCTGACTTCCCAGAACCGCGGAAGACACCAAGACGGCCCGAAGAGCTCCGTGGACAGCCGGGTGCCGGGCGGCGTGACGCAGCGCACAGAGCGCTTGAGCAGCGATCCGGATTGGGACCGGCTCCCGGGCGCCGCCCTAGCTAGAGGGTCCAAAGGAAGTGGAAAGCAATGAGCAGCCGCTCCGGGGCCCAGGAGGTGAGCGCTCTTTACTGGAGGGGTCGCATAGCTGATGCGGCCACGGACGAAGACCTACTCTGACGGGAGCACCTGCGGCGTCCGGTTCGTCCGGGAGCAACGCAGCGCGCATAGAGGTGGGTGTGCTCACCGCATCCCGGGCCCGACTCCCTGGGCCATACACTCTCTTCCACCCACGACACAGTAGCAGCCAGCCCTACTGACGCAATTCCAGCACAGGGTACCAGTAGCCGGGATACGGAGGGAAGGTGCCCAACTGAATCAAGGGCCTGAAATAAGCCGTGGAGTGCGGGCGATACTGAAAGCGCTCAATCAACGTACGTAGTGCAGCGCATTACCCGGAGGATTCCGGGCAGAACTGATGAGGAAGCATTGACACCTGAGCGAAGTCCAGATACTACACCCAGGGCATAACCTGCTGATAAGAGGTGAAAGAGAGAAGGAGGAAAACCGAAAGGCCGCGCGTGGACACCACCCCTGCAGGCAGGCAGCGGCGATTACTGCTCTCTCCCCCCCCCCAACAGGGGCGTTAGACACTATGGGCGGACGAGGCCAGCGCGCGGTACAAAACAATAAGCTAGACAAGTATGCTTACCACAAAGACCAACCGATCACGACAGAGTCGCCCGTAAACAGTGGAGGTGGCCCACAGACCACGAAGCCTGGGGAGGTCACCCTGCAGGACGTAATGGCCACCCTACATCAAATGCAAATGTCCATAGGCACTATATCCACAGACCTCACGCTGCTACGTGCGGATGTCTCCAAGATAAGTACAAGAGTAGCAGAAGTGGAAACTACTACAGCAGCACTCACCGCAGACACAGCGACTCTGCAGCGGCAAGTCCGCAAACTAGAACTGGCAGCCAAGCAAATGGCGGAAAAACTGGATGATCAGGAGGGATGCTCAAGGCGTAATGACATACGCCTGGTTGGGGTGCCGGAAAGTGTCCGGGGACCGGCCCTAGATCTTTTCGTAGAAGACCTCATCCAGACGCAACTGCAGCCACGCGGACTGTCAAGCTTTTTCTCTGTGGAGAGGGCCCACAGAGTGCCGGGTGGAAGACCCAGACCAGGCGCCCCGCCCAGGCCCATACTGGCACGCATATTCAACTTCCGAGACCGGGACACGATCCTGCAGGTGGCACGTACTGCCCCCCCAATACAGGTTGAAAACTGCACTGTGACAATTTATCCAGACTACACGGCAGCGGTGACCAAGATGCGGCATAGTTTCTTAGAAGTCAAGAAAGAACTACGTAACCGGGAACTTAAGTATGCAATGCTGTTATGCTGTTCCCCGCGAAACTGAGAGTAGAGGCAGAGGAGAAAACCTGGTTCTTTACAACACCGGAGGAGGCCCACGACTGGCTGGAGGGATGGCGCCCGGCTGCAGGGCCCAGACGGCAGGGTCAGAAACACAGGCCCCATGCCATGCCGTTGGGATCGTCGAACATGAAAGAAACGGCCTCCTCCGAAGGTACGAAACAGAACGCAGATGAGAACTCAGAGTGAGGTCACAACTGAAATACCGTGAAATGATATGGGGGGGGGGAAATCCCCCAGAGACAACGGCGCAAAGACCCGACAACGTCATATTTTGCCACGAGAATGCCATCAACTGACTGAACATGTGTACTAACATCTCCCTGTGGCACTTGGTATAGTTGCAGTAGGACTGAGTTAGCAACAAATGGCCGTGGTAAAATACAGGCTTGATGGGAGGAGCCTCGAGAGATCGCTGAAGGGCTCTCCCCCCTTCCGCAAGTACAAAGTTCTGGGGATTAAGCACTCTGCGAAGTTGGGGTGGCGGGTAGTTCTGAGTCCGCCGTGCAGGGAGGCAGGGAGGGGGGTGGGGGGTAGGTGGCAGTTAAGTGGGTTATTGTTTGGGTTGTTACAAATGCATTATTATTTTTTTGGTTGTGAAGGACTTGACATGTATGATGGCGATATGACATGGACACTACAGGACACTCTCAATTTTAACACAGATGTTAACACATATGACACTAACAGATATATACACGGATGTCCCAAGCACTCAGCCTCTAAACTCTAGGGCGGCACCACCTCCTTTCTCCGTACTATCCTGGAATGTAAATGGGCTGGGCGACAAGATCAAGAGAGGGCTGGTCCTCCAATACATCAAACGCAAGGGCCCAGCAGTAGCGCTGCTACAAGAATCACATTTGATAGGTTCGGCATGTAAGGCCCTAGATCGATGGGGTTACAAAATGGCAGCGCACTCGGAATTTACCTCAGGCTCCCGGGGGGTGGGAATCCTGATTAATAAACACTTCCCACTGATAATAACAGGATCCCGGACAGAGGACCAAGCACGATTTGCTGCGATATCATGCAAATGGGAAGGACGACCGTACAATCTGGTATCTGTCTACGCCCCTCCACTATTGCACCAGTCAACCTTCCCGGCCCTGGGAAACTTCCTGTTATCACTCCCACAGGGGGAACTCATTGTAGGGAGCGACTTCAACGCCACAATTGACACATCCATAGATAGAAAGCCTCCTAGAGATCCCAGCAGTGTTAATCTCACATTGGTGGACTTTGTTAACGCAGTCGGCCTCATTGATGTCTGGAGAGCCAGGTACCCACAGGAGCGACAGTATACCTTTCATTCAGGAGTACATAATAGTCTCTCAAGAATAGATTATATATTTATATTGGCAGCGGGGCTGGAGAGGGTGTCAGATATCACTCATTTACCTTGGGGCATCTCAGACCACTCACCAGTACTCCTTACTTACAAATCGTACACTCCGGGACGACACCGACTATTTCCACTTTACCCAGGGTACCTTCAAAACTGTACGATTGGTAAAGGCCTACTTAAAACCACGGAGCAATATTTTGTAGAAAACAAACACTCAGTATCCTCTCCGACGGTGCTGTGGGAGGCATATAAAATGGTATTGCGGGGCCAGGCAATTTCACTAGTTACACAGCATAAAAAGACACAAAAACAGCAGATCGAGACCCTAGAACAAGGGGTTGCTCAGGCAGAAACCGACCACACCGCAGACACCAATGACGACACGACACATAAGCTGCATTTGGCGCAACGGGAATACAGAGCCTATGCATGGGAGGAGGCGAAATCCAAACTCACCAGCACACAACATACTGTTTACGAGCTGGGAGACAAAGCCGGTAAGCTTCTAGCTTGGTTAGATAGAAAGGAAAGAGCCAGCCGATGGATTGCACAACTTAGATTGGACAATGGGACCACGACCTCAGACCCCCAACACATTGTTGACGCACTAGCGGCCCACTATGAGAAAGTGTACACACCCACAGCCACAAACACTATAGCAGACAATTTAGACTTTCTAAAGGACATACAAATGCCCAAACTGTCCAGCGACGCAACTCAGACACTGGAAGCGGATCTGACTCCAGACGAGCTTGCGCTGGCAATAGGAGCACTGCATATGGGAAAAGCCCTCGGACCCAATGGTATCCCAGTAGAATTCTACAAAAGGGCCACCAGTCGGCTCGTACCTCACCTGCATAATATGTACACAGACAGTTTCGAAAAGGGGGAGCTGCCTAGAGATCAGCGCCTTGCAACAATAGTCACAATACATAAACCGGGCAAACCGCCACAAGAATGCATGTCCTACAGGCCTATATCCTTAATAAATGCAGAAGCTAAAATACTTGCAAAAGCACTGGCCATGAGACTGCAACCATATCTTGCAACAGTGATTCACCCGGATCAATCCGGATTCATGCCTAACCGCAACACAGCGCTGAACCTCAGACGACTACACAGTGTCATGGCGCGTAAGTCCACGATTGCAGAAGATGCAGTCATTCTGTGCCTGGATGCGCGTATCGCATTCGACATGGTTGAGTGGCCTTTTCTCTTCGCGGTCCTCCGACACATGGGTTTCGGCCCTAAGTTCTGCCAATGGGTGCAGCTGCTCTACACAAAACCGTTGGCACAAGGGGTGACAAACGGACGCATCTCAGCAGGCTTCCCTTTGGGTAAGGGGACGAGACAGGGTTGCCCCCTGTCACCGCTCCTATTTGCCATGGTGCTGGAGCCGCTGGCGGCATGGATACGGCAGAATCCGGTCATCTGGGGGCTAAAATGGGACATGGGATGGGAAGATCCCATATCACTATATGCGGACGACGTATTACTATACTTGGCATCCCCTTCACGCTCCATCAATTGCCTATTAGATATATGCGCCGCTTATGGACGAGTCTCGGGATACACTATAAACTGGGCAAAATCGCTCCTCTACGTTCTCCATTGTTCCCCGCCGCGGCTCCCGCGCAACTGTGAGCTTCAGAAAGCTGACAAGGGATTCAAATACCTTGGGATATACATAACACATCAAAAGGCGCACTTCATCGAAGAAAACCTCACACAACCACTAGTGCGTTTCCGCCGAGATGTCAAACACTGGCGAACGCTTCCACTCACACTACTGGGAAGAGCGGCTCTCTTTAAGATGATGGCTCTTCCCAGATTCCTATATGCCCTACAAAATACACCGTTCCCGGTCTCCCCTGCATACTTCACAGCGATTAACGCCGAAGTGACCACTCTGTTATGGGACGGGAAACCTGCTCGCATAGCCATGCATAAGCTCGTGAAGAGCTGGTATGACGGGGGTATCGCCCTCCCCAATATAAAAGTATACTACTGGGCATCGCAGCTCATTGTAATAAACCAGTGGCTTCATGCACCACAGGAAGAACCAGCGTTTCGCATGGACAGACATCTCCTTGAAGCGGGAGGACTTATGGGGGCATTGTATAATACCGCAAGGAAGACAGCACTGACGGGCCCAACGGCACATGCAATTCATGTATGGCACGAGGCACAGTGAACACTCGGCTGGGAGGGGGTCATAACACAGGCTACACCACTATGGGACACCCGGAAACTTGGCAAACTGAGAAATACCAAGGGATTTAGAAAATGGGACCTGATAGGGATATCAACGGTGGGAGATATATGGAAAAAAGGAGAGATTGTCCCATTCACCCAACTACAAGTCACCTATGGCCTAGCACAGGCAGAAACTTTTAGGTATATGCAGATTAGACATGCACTGCTGGCTGCCATTCCACCAGGCACGCAATTGCAGGAGGCCTCACCCCTGGAAGACAGACTCCTTACAGACCACTTGAATAAGAAAGCCATTTCCCAAACATATCGGAAAATAATAAATAATCAACCAGACCCCACGACGGCCCTTAAGGAGAGGTGGGAGGCAGACGTAGGAGAACTAGATGAAACAGACTGGCAGGAAGCGCTTGCGTCCCCAAAAGAGGTAGCGATTCCCTCCAAATTGAAACTAATACAATTAAAAATTCTACACTGCACATACTATACACGAACACTTCTACACAAAATAAAATATACGGACACACCACTCTGCCTGAGACAATGCGGGGCACCGGGCACATTTTGGCACACTCTATGGCAATGCCCGGCGGTCGCATCCTACTGGGAGGCAGTTATGCACACGATTTCATGTGTGACTGGAGTTGATGTCCAGCCGGAACCAAAGAGGTGTCTGCTCAACATCTGGGAACCCACAGATCTCAACCATGCAGCACAGGACTGGGTGGCACTAGGTATGGCATTGGCAAAACGAAGCATAGCGCAGAACTGGGGATCGAGACAGGCCCCTAGGCACCAGCAATGGTGTCATGCTATGAACGATACAATGATAACAGAAAAATCAGTGTACATACACAGGGGATGCCCCAAAAAATGGACACGGATATGGGGGAAATGGAATATCTTCCGAGGCAATCTTTGTGAACCCCCGCAGGAGGTTTCGTGGTCTGAAGACAGTGACTAACAGCTGAAGCGAGACTATTCCCCGCAGGAGGTTTCGTGGTCTGAAGACAGTGACTAACAGCTGAAGCGAGACTATTTCTGATGTACACTGTGATTCACTGTATTTCTGTTCTTACTGAAAGTAAGATGCAATCTAATAACCAGCTTAAACAGTAACCCGCTACTGTGAATGTTTATTCCACACCATGTATACGCCATCAAGATTTCAGTAATGCATCGAAGACTATGTACTGTAATGTAAATTATGACTAAAAATGTTTAAAAAAAAAAACGAGGCCAAGGCATTGCAAAACATTTGGTCTGAAGTGATGTTTTTGGAATTGGGGGGCCTTGGATAGTTGTTTTACTACAGCAAAGAGTTCCTTAGAGGAATTTACAGAGGATTACATTTTTGATGTTAAATTACTAGATTTAGCTTTCACAATTATCTCCTTGTATAGTGAAATGGCAAGTTAGTATGAGTCTTTGTCTTGGGGATCATAGTTAATACGCCATTTCCTTCCCTGTCTATGACAGATTTGCTTTTGTAATCTCAGTTTGTTGTCAAACCAATGTTCTGACGGGGAAGCTCTGTGGTGTTTGTAAGGTTTAATTGGGGCAAGATGGTTGATAGTATTATTAATCCATTGATTATAGATGGGAGGGGCAGTATCAAGATCCAGACTCATCTCCTGCACCGATTGAGCTCAGGAGATGTTTAAGATATTGGAGTTAATTTTATGCCACAGGTCATATAGGCAATTTGTAGGCAAATATTAGATTTCTTAGTGGCCAGCTATGGATGAAACATGACCCCATGATGGTCAGACCATGCCAGAGGAATAGAAATTGAAAAAACAGATGTGGGTTATCAGAAAAAATGGCATCTAATAAATGGCCCGCTGAGTGAGTGGGTCCCTTTACCAATAGAACAAGACCCAGACTCACAAGGGAGTCACAAATATTAGCTGAATCCTCATCTAGGGGGTTCTCAAGATGGAAATTAAAATACCCATAATGGTGAAGTCAGGGAAATTAGCATTAATTTCAAGTAATTGGCCAATGTTATGAATAAAAGTGTATCTAGTGCCAGGGGGACAATAAATAAAAACCCCATTAAAGGTATAATGATTGGTTAATTCAATTTTAGAGGAGACGATTTTGCAGTCAAGATTTACAGAAAGTAGGACAAACGATACTTTAAGGTGGTTACGGTAAATAACCGCTAGTCCTCCACCCCTTTTACCAATACAATCCAGCCTAAACATGCAATGGCCTGCTGGTGTTGCCATAATGAGGTCAGGGCCTGAAGACATATCTGCCCATGCCTCAGTGACAATAGCTTTGTCTATTAGATGAGTGTCTAAAAAGTCTGCAAGCTCAACACCATTTTTAAATAAAGATCTTGCATTATTAAGTGTGCAGCAGAGTCGGATCATAAGTTGAGTGAAAATGAAGGAAATTAGAAGAATTCAGTGCACAAATTTTGCCCTCACCAAAATCATTCACTCTTTGACATCTGATGACAACAGAGGGTTGAACCCTTGTCTCACTCCTAGTCGTACAGTCTACCATTTGTTGCTAGAAAGGGAATGTAAGAGTAAGAAGTAGAAACCTTAGAAAGCAAACATGAGCCTTAGAGACAGTTTTCAGCCAGTTCCTTCTGCTGCCTTCATGGCCCTGAAACCAGTGATAGCACATCCAATGCAAGAATTACCAACAGGCAAGCAAGATGTTGCAACTGTTACTCCTGTATATTTCTAATTGATGCCCATGCCATTGTCCTCTGTGTACCACACAAACAACTAGAGATTGATATGAGAATGGTAGGAAGCAACAAGATCATGTGTAACCACATCCCAAGAAATTATGTAGGCAGCTAAAATGAATTTTCTTTAGCTGTGATACATAATAGAAATATTCATATAATTTCAACATCAATATTCATTCATATAAATGTAGTAAGAAGGTTATTATTCACTAAACTACACCTGCTAGGAAGTCTGAAATAGAGTGCCAAGGTGAGCTTGAAGGATAGCCTCACCTCTTGGAGAAAAATAATAGCACTGCTTTGATTTGGAGGTAAGAACAGTGCCAGTCCAAATATGGCAACTACAAGTACTCCTTTGTTTAGGATGCACCTTGTATACTCATTCTTTGATTCGCTTCTGTTGTATGTATTTATCTTCTACCCTATTAGGAGCCCTCACCATCTCTTTATAGTTCGACATAAACACCTCATAACAGATAATACAAAACAAGCCATGAAAAAAGCCAGTAGGTAAGGCATACAACTGAATGTGAATGGATACTTCCATCCTTATAGTCACTCATCCATCAATCCATACAATTATTCACCCATCATTCATGTATTCACTCAATCATTCTTGCATTGCACTGATGCATCTATTCATGCAGCTTTTGACTCATTCTTGCATTGATCCATTCACCCACCCATGATACCACACACACATACACACAAACACACTGATCTATAAAGAAATACATCCCTTTATCAGCCAGACCTAATGGCCATGCTGCTAGCTTGTAAGAGTGTTTCACTAGTTTGGAACTGCCAGTCTGAAGGCGTGTGAGAGTGCTGTTGGTAATGAGCGACTGCTATTCTGTGAGGGATGATCGCGCTTCCATTTTAACCGATTGCTTATTTGTCAGGGGTCAGGAACTTTTGACAGGAGTGTTGGACTGCTAGTGGGAGAGGGGTAAGAGAGTGATGTCAAATGTGTTAAATGTCTACTCGGAGAGGGGTGTGAGTGTTGTTGGTAGTGTGTGATTATTAGTCTGTGATGGCTGTAAAAGTGCTTCTAGTAGTGCAGGATTTCTACTGTTATGGGCCCCAGAGAGCTGTTAGTAGTGCTGTTAGTAGTGCAAAGTGACAAGTGTAAGAATGCTTACTGCACTGTACAGCAGGTAGTCAATGAGGGGGGGTGAAAGTGCCTCCGACAGTGTGTTGCAGCTAGCCTACAAAGAGTGTGAGAGTGTTGTTGGTGTTTAGGCTTTTTGCTTTCCTACCATATTGTCTTTAACAGTTCCCTTTGTGTTTTTTTAACCATGGCTCAATATACGCAGTATACTAATTTAACAATGGTTAAACAGTGCTGCAATTATTGGATTACAAACCTCCCACATCAAGTGCACAGCTGTTTGTGTTTACTGGTGTCACCAAGCACTAGTTCCACCAGTGAACACATTCTCAGTGCCCTGCCCCCCAAACCCACAGGACTGTTTGTTGCTGTTAGCCACTCATACCCTGCTGAGAGACTCTTTTTCTGGCCACACAGCAATTTCTAGCAGATGCTCTCCCTGGCTGACATGTGTCCTAGTTCAGCAACCCCATAGCTACTCCAGTGTCTCTGCGTGCACACACAGATTGTGCCCATGTGCACGAAGTGCTGTTCGCACAAGTCTTATGAGCAGAACGTTAGCTTCAGAGGAGCAGCTGGTTCAGCACCAGGCAGGATCACTATACTGCACGTGTGTTCAAGAGCACGTACTAGCACATTCACATAGTGGAGCATAGACTCCACCTACCACCATCATCCCCCATTTCCCGTCCACTGCCTTTAGAGGGCCATTGACTATAATGCACTTGTAAAACAGCAGACGGGATTTCTGCCTTATTTTTGACAGAGAATTCTATCTGCCAAACTTTACTTGAGGGCGGTAGTCTTATTGTAAACATTGCCCTGAATGTCGCAGATTTGACCCTTGTGACTCCCTGAGACCTGCAGCTTTCAGGTGAGTCAGCTCCTACCTTTCTAGCGCCCAGAGCAGCCAAGATGTGAGCACTTTCATGCACCCTAGAATTGCTGACTTGGGCCCGTATCACCGATAGGGCACGCTATCCCTGTTTGCATTACAGTTCACCTTTAAACAGGTGCGCTGGGCGAAAACAGGAACGGTGCGTCCTATTACAAATATTGGGCTAACATTAGGGCTAATGCAAACTCGTGCCTGTCCTGGGGGCAGCACATTTAGTGAAATATTTGTGGTTGTTTATGAGCTGATCCATGTTTCACAGTGCAGGCAGCATGCTGCCTGCACTTTATAGAGGGGAGAAAGATCCCCTAGCAGGCATGTGCAGTGAGTGATTGCACCAGCCTGCAGGGGGGCGACTAGGGGGTCTATGGGACCCCCTTTGTCACCCCCAGGAGGGCTAGCTTAAGGAGGTGTACTGACAATGCACCACATGTTTGTGGCACATTATCAGTATCCTTGTAAGATCCTGTTTGCTTTTGCGCCAGTATGCATAATACAGTGCAGGCGCAGAAGCAAAGTGATTAATCATTTACTTTTTTTTTTTTTTAATAATTTTTATTCTTTTTCCGAGCCACAGCGAATAATACATTACACATAAAAGAAAATAAGAAATACCAAAATACCAATGGTAAATAACGACCGACAGAGCATACATATCAAAGGGAAAGAAAACATCAGTTAAGGCGTTATGCGATTATCAAAAAAAAAAAAAAATGTATCAAACGTCAAGAATCAAAAATCAAGAATAGGGGAAAAGACAACATCAATAATACCATATTTTAAAGACGCAAATCAAAGCAACAGTAAATTGTCAGTCCCATTGAAGCTTAGACCACACCCTTTCGAATTTTACCCAGGAGCGTGGGCCTCTAGCTTTTGTTAGGGCTAATTCCATTTCGTATATTTGCCGAATTAATACCCAGAATTCTTTGAAGCCTGGACTCGTATTTTGAATCCATGCTCGTGCTATACATAAACAAGCACACGCAATAATAATTGATACCTACGATCTCATATGAGTGCCAATATCGGGTATTAACCCTAAGACTACTTCTTTCTCAGCTATTTGAACATCGTGGCCAGCCATTGTTGTTAAGATTTCAGTTATATCTGACCAAAATGTACTCAGCTTAGGACAGGTAACGAACATATGACGCAGATCTGCAGCGTATTTTTGACATTTTGGGCAGTATGATTTAGCCGTTGGTTGAGTTGTGACCCATTTGAAGATAAGCTCGGGAGTATAATACAACATAAATACAGTCCTATGTTGCTGCAATTTCAAATTCACGGATGTTACGGCAGCATCTATTATTCCCAACGAGTCCTGTATTTCCTCCTTAGTTAAATCAGTCACAAGAGTCCGACTTAGTTTTGCAGCTACCTGTACGCTGTCGTCGCTAATGGCTGCAAGAAATCTCTGGTAGGCAAGACCGATAAGTCCTCGGCCTGCAACCTGAAAGAATGTTGCTAATACTTCAGAAGGCCTCGATATCTCTAACAGCTTTTGACCATTTATAAAGTAGTCCCTTACTTGCAGATATTTTTAAAAAGTACTCTGCGGCAACCCAAACTCTTCTTTCAATGCTAAGAAGGACCGAAACCCTTGACTGTCGTAAAGCTGTCCGAGCTGAGATAGGCCCTTACTTAGCCAGCTTCTGCCAGTTTGATCATGAAATATGTCAGGCAATTTTGGGTTACCCCAAAGCCTTATATAGGAATGTAACGCTGGCAAGGAATATTCCTTGCAAATATCTTGCCATATCCTGGTGATATCTCTTATTATCTTGAACCGAACCCGTTTGTAGTAATTTGGATCCGTCGTTTTATACAATAAAAACCACGTATTTGGTCCACAGGCTAGTTGATAAGATAACCACGTAGCACAAGTATCAGGCCCATTAAGTAAGCTTTGAATTCGACTAACAAACGCAGCACAAAAATATAACTTAAATTCAGGAAGTTTAAAACCTCCTTGTTTATATGATAGCTTTATGTACCTAAGAGCTCTCCTTGCACGCTTACAACCCCAAATAAAACTACCTAGGGCACTTTCTAAATGCTTAAAGAATGTCCACGACACCCTTAGGGGAATTGTACGAAATAAATACAAAAATTTAGGAAGAATATTCATTTTAACTACGTTACACCTCCCGTATATACTTATAGGGAGCCGGTGCATACTGCGTAGACTTGCCACAACTTTTTTTAACAGCGGTTCATAGTTCAAAGAAACCACATCGTCTACTCGGCTACTAAGGCAGATTCCAAGGTAAGTTGCTGATGCAGTAACACCTAATGTTAATGGAGCCACCTCAGGTTGAAAATTCAAAATAGTCTGGGTCTTATTCAGATTTAATTTATAGCCGGAGAAGGAGCCAAACCGTAGCGCCGCTTGCATGATTTCGACTATAGCGTCTGCCGGCCTAGCAGAAAAAATAGCAATGTCATCCGCATACGCAGTTAATTTTAATTCCAGACCCCTAATGATCACAGGGGGAATCCTAGCATTTTGTAGCAGGTGTTTTATGAAGGGCTCAATGTATAGAGCAAATAGTAGTGGGGATAGCGGACATCCCTGCCGCGTACCCCTATTAACAGCAAAATGCTTGGAGGAAAGACCATTAAGTTTCACAGCTGCAGTCAAATTGTTGTACATTTTCTGCACCGCCGAGACAAACCTTTGGCCGAGACCGAATGCTAACATAGTCGGCCATAGAGCTCCCCAAGCAACTCGGTCAAAGGCCTTCTCGGCGTCCAGCATCAGCATCCCTATACGTTGGTTTAATTGGCGAGAGATGTCAAATGCAGCAATAGCCGTATTGATATGAGCTGCCGTATCCCTACCTGGAACAAAACCATGTTGCTGTTCCGAGACTAGGTGATGGATAACAGGGGCAAGCCGAGAAGCGAGAATTTTAGAGAAGATTTTAGCGTCAGCATTGATCAGCGATATAGGCCGATACGAACTCATATCTTCTATCGGTTTCCCTTTCTTGGGAAAAACTATAATGTTGGTAGTATTCCACGAAAAAGGGACGCCCTCCCCGTCAAAGATTTTGTGGACTAGTGCAAGAAAAACAGGTGCGAGAACATCTTTGAAGATTTTATAGAATTCCATTGGGCTAGTGTCCTCGCCGACGGCCTTACCTGCTGGCAACGCTCTAATCAGTTCTTCTACCTCCTCCACATCTTTTTGCAATGCCTCGGAATCCAGTAGATTCAAGGTAGGCATTTCACTCTCCTGGTTATAATCCAGAGCAACCTGTTGACCAAAAGATGCTGACTCACCATACAGATTAGTGTAGAAAAGTCTAAAATGCTCCACTATATAGGCAGATCTAGTATAAGGCAGACCATCTATCCCTTTTATTAATTTGATGTATGACTTAGCCCTTCGATCGGCAATTTGCATGGTTAACAACCGGCCAACCCTTTCCCCATATTCATGTTGTTTAGATTTATACTTATGATAAATATTAGCTACTTTATCTCTTAGCCCTCTCCTAAGCTTAGCTCTCATTTCAACAACCCCCTGATAAATTGACTGTTCCGCGGCATCTTTCACTGCAATAGCTCTTGCATGTTCTTGCTCAAGATCTACATAGAGCTTATGTTCCAGCTCCACTTGCCGTGAAGCCTGACGATTCTGTGCTAATATATACTGTAATGTAGCCCCTCTTACATAGGCCTTCAGGCAATCCCAGACCACTGCTGCGGAAGCCGTGCCCCTATTAATCTCCAAATATTCTCTTAGTGTTCCTCTCATAAAGTTTGCATAATCTGCATTACTAAGAAGATGCCTAGGAAATGAAAATTCCCTTATTGACTCTTTATTCCCAGACTGGACCTGCACAGTTAACATAACTGTATTATGATCCGATGTGATTTTGGGACAAACCTCAATGGTAGCTTTTTCCAACATAGTTCTATTAATGAAAATCATATCAATTCAGGAATACTGCCTATGTGGGTTTGAGAAAAATGTGTACCCTGGGTCGGTTGGGTACAATCTCCGCCAAGCGTCTTCCAGTTGGTGTATATGCAATAGTTCAGATATAGCTGCCCTAGTCCTGCCCATTCTAGCGCGAGTGGCTATGCTAGTGGTGTCAATTCTTTTATCCATAATACAATTAAAATCCCCCATCACTATCAACTCACCCACCCACTCCAGTAATTCAGAGCATAGATGAAAAAAAATCTTGGGGCAATCAGTATTGGGGCCATACACCACTCAAATTGTAATCTTGCGCCCATGAATCATAAGTTGGGCAATTGCCCATCTCCCCTTAGAATCAGCCAATGTTCGTGATACAGTGGCTCTACAATTCCTAGATTTTAGAATAGCCACCCCCCGAATAGAGACTGCCTGTGTAGTACAAATAAGCAAGTCAAAACCAAACTGTTTTAAATAGGCTCTATCCTTATAGGCTAAATGCGTCTCAGTAAGACCCAATATATGAGGTTTAAATACCCGAAGCTCCTCCATTACTAACCTACGCTTATTTGCCTGATTGAGTCCCGCCACATTCCAACACATATATTTAATGTCAGGCATTAAACAACTTCCATATACTCGATTCGGTCGTCTTCCCCCTCAAGGCATACCGCTTTCCCTTATTGTCCATCAGTAACATTTTAACTAAACAGTGGCTATTTACAACCCTCCACCCCTGCCCCCCTCCCCTCACACCACACCACCCTTTTGGCCATGAACGGCCAATTACCGCTCTCTGATTTTCACCCTCCCTTCCTACACCCCCCGGTACTTGTGAAAAGGAATCACCCCTTCCCTGCTGTCCAACCAGACAGCTTTAAGAAAGCACCCCTACCCACCCCCGCTCCGAGGCCCCGCCACCCCCACCCCTTCCCCCCACAAGTATGCAAAAGTGTCAAATCAAAGATCACAGACAAAAAAAAAAACCTCCGAACAGAAACTGATACCATAAGCAAGCACAAAAAGTATTCTTCTCTGTTGTCCAGGAATACGTGTTCAATCATTTTCAAGTGGTTTATTGCCATTTCGCTAGTGCTTGCTTGGCATCCTGCTCATTAAAAAAAAAGTCTGATTGACCATCTTTGATAATCTTAAGACGTGCGGGCTCCTGCAGAAACACTTGCGAGCACACCGCCTTAAAAGGATCGATCAACTGACGCATTCTCCACCGTTTGTCCATAGTTAATTTACACAAGTCAGAACGTACAAATATAGACATAGTGTCCAACTTGACAGGAGCCGATGGACGAGCTGTTAAATAAATAGCTTGACGGAACAAAAAATTACCAATAAACACCAATATTGGCCGTGAAAAATTTGACTTAGCTCGACTCTCCTGTGACATAGCCAGTGGCAATCTGTGTGCCCGCTGGACTTGTGAATCCATATCCCAGTCCGCTAGCTCCGGGAACGCTTGCTGAAAAAGCAGAACAATATAGGCCCTGGGATCAGAGCCCTCCCTGCCTTCCGGTATGCCAAAGACCCTTAAGTTCTGACGTCGTTGGCGATTCTCAAGATCCTCGATCTTAGCCTGCATGAGCATCATCTGTGAATCCTGCATTTTAACTAAATTCACCGTAAATGTGTTGGCCTCTTCTACCGCTGCAACACGCTCCTGGAGGTCAGTGACTTCAGAGGAGAGTTGTGTAACCTTGGTGTTGACATCAGACAGTGCTTGCTTAATCTCTTTGCTGTCAATTTATGCCTGCATGTAATATTCTTGGGCTTCCGCTCTCTGAGTAGCCAATGCCTGCAGAATTGCGGACAATGATGGTTCCTCACGATCAGTGTGTTGTGTGGTCTTTGTCAAGATACCAAGTCCTGTTGATGCCACGACTATAGGCACTGGGCTACATGCTTGAGTAGAAGATATTGAGGGGGCCACAGGTATAGATATTACCGTTGGTGCAAGAGACCCAGCTAGAGATACGTCAGTAGGGTTGTGTAATTCACTACTTCAGACACCTAGTACTTCATTGCCATCATAGCTGTCGTGATGAATTGGCGAAGAACCAAGAGTAAGTATGGGTACTGGTATCCCAGCTTCAGCTCCAGCTCGAGTTGTGGATCCAGCTGCTCCCGCATTGCCAGAATTAGATAGCCTTGAGATAATGGCCTTCACTTCACCCTTGGAAGCCACCCATTTACGAAGGGGACTCACCCCAGAACCGGAACCAGCTTTTGTACTAGTAGCCACTGTCTCTTTCAGCCGCCCTAATGCGTCGATAACTTGGGGTTTCAGGCCCCACCGGCCTTTGCCTCCTTTGCCTGTTCTGACAGTTTTAAGGCCTTTCGCTTTTATGCCTTTCCCCCCCAATGGGGGATTATTTTTTAAGTCTTTTAGGTTAAGGGGCTCTCCCACCTCGCCTGCGCCACTTGTCAAAGTCTTTTGCTGACTCACATGTCCTACTTGATGCTTGACCTGGGTATCTTCCATGCTTAAAGCAGAAGTAGATTGTGCCATATCTAAGGATCCCTCAACATTTAAAGCATCGTCCTCAGTCCCACCTTCCATAGAGCCGAATGCCTGCTCCATTGCCTCAGGGTCCCTACTATGGTTTCCACCCCCTGCATCTACACTTTGTACATCACTTTGTGACTGCATCAAAATATCCCCAAAAACAGCTACATCCCTATCAGGGATGTCAGGGATATCAGGATTTTTGGCAGAAGAACTATTTGCCAAGTCACTGTACGTCTCCTTGTATATAGAAAAGTCTTTCTTCTTACCGATCAAATTGTCCGTATTAATTCCAAGAAAGTTGGTCATTTGTTCTCCTTCCCGGCCAGCCTCCTGACAGTCTGACCCAGGACAAAGTGGTAACGTGGCTGAGCAGTTTACCTGTCTTTCCTCGTCTTCCCAGCCTTCCTGCACCGCAGCACTGAGCACTTCTGCGTTCTCAAAACCAGGAGTGGAAGTTTCAGATACACAGGATCGGAGCTATTCTGCAGCCCTGTCAGAGCGCAGCAATATGAGGATTGGTTTTCCCACCTGGGACCCAGCACAGGAGCCTGACCTTTGCGCCGCATCTGCGACCGGCAGCGCATCCAGAGGCCCACCGCCGCCGCCACCAATGCTCTGGGTCCCTGGTCCCGCCTCGGTAGGAACTTCATTGCGGCCGCGTCCCTTCACGGCCCGCTGCGGGGCCATTCTAACCCTCTGCTCCACCTCAGGTAGTGTGGCTGTTCTCTGCTTATCGTCCCGGGCCGAGGCAAAGTTTTTAAAATAGGAAAACAGTGGCCGCGGTAGCTTTAGCGTAAACCACTGCACCGCTCGCTCAGCATAAATACCTTGTTGGAGCCCGGTCTGGCACATCAGCTTCAGGTGCCGCTATCGTGCCGCTATCGAGCAGTTACAGTTGCAGAACCAAAACCTCCGTTTTGTCCGTGATAGTCCTCTTGTTAATCATTCATCAGGGGGAAGCGAGCGGGCGATCAGCAGCAATCCCCCGGGGCCTCATAGGGAGAGCGGCAAGTGGTGCTTCCTAGCGCGGAGTCAATCCGCCATCTTCTCTTCCCTTCAGATGTGATTAATCATTTACATGGGGCAACAACATCAGGCAAATAAGAGAATGCCCTCTAAAGATAGCGCTGGTATTACCTGTGCTCCAGTGCTATAAGTATTACAGAAGGGACAGCACAAGCGTCTACAGCCCCTTCTGTAATGCCATTATACTCCGTGGTGCACACAGCAACCACATATGCCCATTGCGCCCTTGGAGCACTATGTGTAATATGTACCCAGATGTTCTGTGGCCAAGCATTTGATGACACAGGCATTATTTTGAATTAATCCCTGATTCTCTCCATTACAGCTGTCATTCTCAAAAGCTGCTTCATGCCATCTTATGTAATGAAAAGGAGTAAGTGGGGTCAAATGGTATGTAATGTCGCTTCTTGTCAGTCATTATTGCTCCTGGTACCCTTAAGATAAAGGTGAAACACTGCCAGTAAATGACATTCCTCGTTTTATAATACATTGCTCATTAAATATGATTATTTCCTCAGCAAACCAAGAAATTCTACAGAAAGCAGAGGTGGAATATGAGGTAATGCCAGGGTGGAAGTCTGACACAACCCATGCCAGAAAATGGGAGGATCTTCCAATAAAGGCTCAGAATTATATCAGATGCGTAGAAAATCACATTGGGGTTCCAGGTGAGCTTTTGTTTCTTTAGTTTCTAAAGCAGAAACCTGTCACGTTATATGGGACGATGTAAAATAAGATGATAAAATGTAAAAATTTGATCTTATTTGAAAGCTTTAATAAAATTGTTTAAAAGAGTACATTTTTCAGTGATACTTTTGTATGTGAGTTTTTATCATTCAAGTGAGGTCGCAAACATTTTTAATCAAGCAGTAGTAGGTGTGTGCTGTTGATCCCATTGCAGGATGACTTTAATGGTTCTCTACGATTTTCATGTTAAGTGAAATGGAATGTCTCCACAGATTATTCTTCATACAGTCCAGTTGAAGCATGTCTCTTCCGATGTCCCTATGAAGAACTTTAAGGTTTTCAAAAGGGTAAAGTGGTTTGCATCAGCACTAAGAATGAGCTAAGTACTAAGCAGCCATCTTTGGCTCTCATTAGCAGTGTCCTCGTATTTCCAAAGGGGCCGGTAACAGTCGTTACTGCCCTCATCTGAATTATAAAATTTGTTGAAATACTGTAGCTTTCACCAAGAAACATCTGATCCAGAATCACCACTTCCCCTGTAATTTCTAATTTCTTAAAGGACCCTCAGGCTCCTACTCCTAACGGGTCAGATTTTCCACACCCTCTGAATTACCAGTGCTCCCAGTATCAGTAATTTCAGGGTTGGGGATATATAGATCCATTTTCATAGTCACTCATAATGAGGGCCTTTGTGCTGACATAGTTTAATTAAATGGTCATGAACGTATTGATACGGCTTAGGGGTAAAATTGTGCTAGTGCAAAGTTGTCAATACCTAAACTTGCCGGTTGTGGGCGTGCTCAAAAGAGATTTACAATCTAGAGCAGGGTTTCAGAAATCTTTGTGTCTATAGTGATTAGCAAAACCAGCATTGCAAATGTAAGACATTGAGCACCCCCCATGTAAAGCTTGTACATACTACCTGTAATTGTTTTGTGATCTCTTTTTTCATAGCATGCCATACATTGTTTACTCCCTCTGTGGTGAGGCTGTAGAACGCTATCATCTGCAGAGATGGTGGCTTCTGTGTTGGGCTGGAAGTACAGGTTGGCAAAATACTTTTTAAAAAATCTGTGGTAAATGGATGCAAAACTGCAGGCTATTTCATCATTTCCCCGGGTTTCACAGCTGCCTGCCATAGTTAAAAACAAGCATTTGCAATGCAATAGGTCTCGCATTTTTTTTAGAGTCCCTGAAGAGGAGGAAACAAACGGTAATGGATTAGAGGCGAGGGTAAACAGAGAAGGTGTTCAAGATGCTGCAATGACGGTGGTAGAAAGAAGCCTGGTGTGAAAGCTGAGAGCACCAGGAGTTAATAATTGCCCAAAATGGGCGCAATGAGAGACAGGCTTGAAGAGAGAGCAAACACAAGCAAGAAGCAGCGACCACGGAGGGGTGTTGGAGCGGGCATTAACTGTTATGTGAGGGGTGAGGTTGTGTGGGGAAGGGCACGGGTGATTAAGAGCAGCACAGCGTGCACCAAAAAATGAAGTGGCCACAAAGGTTTCATGGCAGGAACATGAGCAGAGGCAGGCCAACCTAAAAAAAGAGTGTGCATGAAGTTTGGGAAATAACATGAAGTATAAAAGCACATGTAACAGGGGCAGTCCTCATGGGAGGAAACGAAAGTCCAAAAGGAGGGTCTACTAAGCCTATTGACCAATCAAAAGCAGCCATTTACAAACGACAGTAAGAGGAAGCCAATTGAGCCCATATCAGGAACAACATTCCTCACAGAGCAGCGCATCCGCTGCCCAGGCTCGACCTACAAAGACAAGGGGCCTCATTTATGAGAATTTGCCATAGGACAGCACAGCAGGCCTTCCTGCTGCGCTGCCCTACAGCAAAAGAAAAGGGCAGGAATGCGCTGTGTCTATTAGATACGGCGCATTCCTGTCCTTTTCCCCTGTGCCGGTGCACAATGGGCTGCTGTGCGCCAAAGCAGGCACCTTTTGCGTTGCAGGAATGATTATTTTTGTGCAGGAAGGGAAACCTTCCTGCACAAAAACAATCGCAAGAGGTGTTTTCCTCTTTCTATGTGTGCTGCAGAATGCTGTACACATAGAAAAAGGAAAAACGAGGAGAAATAAAGATATTTCTCCTCATTGTGCCTCCCTTACGCCTCCCCTGGGGATGCGCAAGTGTTTGGCGCAGCCTCAGAATTGCAATTTCTCGTAAATCTGGGTTAGTGGGAATGCCCCCAGCAACATTCATGAAATGCCCCTTTCACACAGTTTTCTGAGTGAAAGGGACACCTATTTATAAGGCCATGAATAGCCACGAAAAGTGGCTTTATGTGGCCTTATAAATATGCCGTGGCACATTGCGCCATCGGAACGTCAAAAAAGTGACGTTCCAGCGGTGCAAAAGTGCCCGGAATGCCCTGCAGAAAAAGAATTACTTGTTTCATGCTGTAAGGAATGAATGGTACAATAATTTTTGGGACTGTCTAGTGCCCAGCACTGTAAGAGTCCAGACTATGCCATTATCTTATTGGTGATTGCATTACATTGTTTACATTGGCTGGACCCTAACAGTGCTATTAATTGTAGGGGAAGTTGCTTTGAAGAACACTGTCAGGTTCCAGGTAATGTATTTACCTTACTACAGGTTAGCAACAATTATAACACATTACCCAGCCCTTCAACAGTGCTCCTAAAAGGAACTCTGCGTTTGGCTTTGAGCATATCTTTCCATTCTGCCGGTGGAAAAAATCTGCAAAACTTTGCTGGTTTGTAATTCCTCCTGGATATTTCGCCCACCCCTAGCAAGAAGTTCAGTAGCAGAGGATACATTATTAAATTCTGAGAGTAGAGGCTTATGGGTATGCACACCATTGTGGTCTGTTAGGAGCTGGTGTTTACCGCTCAGGTAGTGAGGTACAGGGAGTGTGGTGATGACAGGGAGATGCAAAGGACTCTAGGAGATGAGGTGTGGGATGCTGTGTCAGCATTGTGAATAGTGGTGTGGTGGCTTGGGGTGGAAGATATGTGAGAGAATTTATATTGTACTCGTGAGGGATGCTGTAAAAGCCTGGCACTATGGTAAAGACAATAGCACTGGACGCTGGGAGGTTGGCTAGTACATGGGCCGGGACAGTGGCGTAACGAACGTTGAGGGCCCCCCCCTGCAAAGCACATTGAGGGGCCCCCTCCGGACTCACTCAGGAGCTCGCAGGCCTGTGGACTGTGCTGAGGGGGCCACCTGGAGCTCGGCCCCCCCCCAGCACTGCAGGGGCTGCGGGGGCCTTTGTTACGAGCCTGCGCTGGGAGTAGATAGAAAGAACCTGGCCTAAATGCAGCACCTATACTATATTTTAGGTGCTGAGAGACCTCGGTTAATAATGATGTTTGGTGTTGAAGATGCTGTAGTGATCAGCGGTGCAATGGGCCTTGTCTTATGTATTGCAGCTGCAGCTAACAGACCTCCTGCAAGGATCTCAAATCCTGTGGATGCCGCATTAACCATGTTGATATCCACAGTTACTGTACAAAAATCTGAATTAGGAAAAAGATGCATCAAGCCAGTTTGGGAAAAATGGCGCCATTTCCTCGAATTTTGTGAATAATGGCACCATCTCGTCTAATTGTCAATGCATGAGATTGCCACATGGTTGTGAAACAAACTACTGGTTTACACAAAACAATACAATCCCCGTCTGCTACTCTGCGTCTATCTGTTAAAGGTCGTACGAAGTGGCACCTATCAGTGTTCTTGTCTATTTCCACTCAGGTCATGGTTGCCTATTGTCTGAGTGCCAAAGATGAACTTATCTCAGCCTTAGGCTAAAACCCACTGTTTGGGATGAGCACAAAGTTCAAAATGTCAAAATAAAGGGGAAGAGTTGTATTTACTATTCAAATCCCTAAACCTGCAGTACTTCTAACAAATACACCGAAAGTACCTGAGAGAATAGCCTCATAGCATCAAGGAAGTGCAGTGAGTCAGAATTAAATCTTGTGTTGCATGTTTTCTGTTGTAGAAGAATGTTGTTTAATATTTCGGAAATATTTTCCTTTTGAGGCCGGGTAGGCACAATTTGACTTGTTGGCCCCGTAGTGTAGTGAATTAGATGAGCTTAGACATTTGGAAATGAGACTGTAAGGTCATTAAGGAGTGGTTCAACCTTTTCCAATGCATTTATGATTGCATCTGAACAGCAAAGTTGGAAAGGGCAGTATTTCTGGCACTAAAACTAGAGCCTCAGTGTCACTCCACGGGTTCACAGTACTGCTAAGGAAGTAAGGGCCAGATGTACGACCCGTTTTTGCATGCGCAAACGGGTTTGCGACCCGTTTGCGCATGCAAAAACCTACAGGGCCATGTACAAAGCCTATTTAGCGAGTCGCAATTTATTTGCGACTCGCTAAATAGGTTTTGCGACTCGCTATTAGGAAGGGGCGTTCCCTTCCTAATAGCGACCGCAAAGCCATGTATGAATGTTTTGCAACCGCAATTGCGGTCGCAAAACACTCGCAAATTACCGCCCTCTTCAAGAGGGTGGTAATGGAGTCGCAAATGGGAAGGGGTACCCAGGGGACCCCTTCCCCTTTGTGACTGGCTCCAAAAATATTTTTTAAGGGCAGGCTGTGGTCCCAGGGACCACTACCTGCCCTTACAAAATTAAACAAAAACGTTTCATTTTTTTAAAAAATGCATCCCGTTTTCCTTTAAGGAAAACGGGCTGCAAAACGGGCTGCATTTTAAAAGCAAAAACCTGCTTTATTGAAAAGCAGTCCCAGACATGGAGGTCTGCTGAGCCCAGCAGGCCACCATCCCTGGGAGGGCCAGCCTTTCCCAATGGGGTCGCAAATTGCGAGTGGCTCATTACTATTCATGAGCCTCGCATTTTGCGACCCCATTGGGAATCGCTAACAGTGTCTCTGACACTGTAGTACATTTCAAATTGCGACTCGCAATTGAGCGCAAATTGCGAGTCGCAATTTGGAATGGTCATACATCTGGCCCTGAATGTTTCACTTAAGGATCGTATTCTTCATTCCTCTAGCCTGGTCTTCCTCGTCACTAACCGTACATTTTGAAATTTAGCCTGTCTGGTAAAACAGTCAACCTGCTGTTTGTTTACCTTTTTTTAAATATTTCTTCTTATTAAACAGTCAACCCCCTATTTGGCTAATCCCTCCTCTCTATGTACCTTAGCAAGATATCACCAATTGGTTTTTCCTACATAACAATTTAGTATCTCACCTGGGTTTAGGAATACAATGACTGGATCTGCAAAGTCCTTCCAGTAATAACCATGGCTCCCAGCTGTTCAGTCCGACTAGCAGAAGCAATAGCCTCCGAAAAGTCAACTTGGCAGAGAGGTAGGAAAATGTTGCAGACTTCAGGGGCCCACAAGATTACTTTAGGCTCCCCTTAAGGCAAAGAAGGTGAAGCGCCGGCCCTCCTTTTCAGAAATTACAGAAAAGATGAGCTAACAGTTAAGCTACACCAAAGCACTCTAACTGCTTGGAGGATTCCCCATTGCCAACTTAGAAGGTGACTCGACCCTTCTCAAAATCATCGTAGATGAATTCCATAAAACAGCACAAACTGAGGCTGTAGTGGAACTTTTTGGGTATTCAGCGGGAGGTATTGACCCAGGGTGACTGTGGATTAGAATGAAAACTCCCCTTTCTTGACAGCTTCTCCTCAATTTCAACGTTGCCAGTCTGAGGTGCAGCAGAATCGAGTGGGCTAGATGCTAAGGCAAAATAGGGTGCTGGACTCAATGGAAGAAGACATAAGGTTGTCTCTCAGAGTAATAATATTGGTAATCCAATGTTCACTCGGCTGACACAGGACTATCGTAATCAGTCTAATGGCTTTCACTCAGATCTTCATCAGCATGAGAGGTGTGGAAGTAAATGCAAGACACTGGGAAGTTCCATGTGGCTATAGGAAGAACGAGGCGTCCTCCCCAATGCACCTTTATTTATACTGTTGTAAAGAAAGGCGAAGAGGTGGATCCTCTGCGTTAGACCTGGCACCATTGGCGTGGGTCTCCCTTCCATTTTTTTGCTGTTGCCTCCTATGTTTTTGCTGTGTTTATGCTGGTCTAGATGCTTTGGGCACTTTGCCACTGCTATTCAGTGCCAAAGTGCAAGTGCTCCCTATTGTAAATTGTTGTAATGGATTAGTGACTCCATGATTGGCCATTTGATTTACTTGTCAGACCCTAGTACAGTGCACCATGTGTGCCCAGGGCAAGTAAATCAAATGCTGCTGGTGGGCTTGCAGCACTGGTTGTGCCACCCACAGAAGCAGCTTATAAAATGTGGCTCAGGCCTGCCATTGCAGAGCCTGTGTGCAGTCTGGGACTGCCATGTCGACTTGGCAAGTGCACCCACTTGCCAGTCCCTAAACCTTCCCTTTTCTACATGTTAGTCACCCCTAAGGTAGGCCCAAGGTACTCCTGTGGGCAGGGTGCATTGTATGTGAAAGGTAGGACATGCCCTGGTGTGTGTGGCATGTCCTGATAGCGAATTACAGCCAATTTCGTTTTTCACTATTGCAAGGCTATTTGTTCCCATAGGCCAGAAAGGGGCAGTTTGATTATAACATCTTATAATCATAACTGACCCAGGGAACAAGATAGGAAAATAAAGTTTAGTATGCCTGAACTCAGAATCTTAAAATACATCTTTTGGTGTGGGTGATTTTTACATTCTGTGTTTGAAAATACCACTTTTAGAAAGTAGGTATTTTCTTGCCTAACCATCCAGTATGCCTCTGCTAGGTTTGTGTATTCCATGTCTGGTTTGTGAGTGACAGGGGGCTGGAGAGGGCTTTGGCTCCAGCAGTCTGATGAGTCAGGGCTGGGCTGAATAGAGCCTTCATAGAATAGAGAGTAGGGGGGAGTTTTCCTTTCAGCTACCTGGGCCAGGTCTGCTTTCAACAATGCTGTCTCCAACTCCTGCCAGGAAGCTGCACCAGGGAGGACAGAACTGGTTTTGACTAGGTACAGACACTCTCTGCCTTCAGAGAACAAAGGATTTAGTAGTATAAATAATGGGGCCCAGACCCCAGAACTTTAGATCACTTCTGGGAATCAAGACGAACCCTTTGCCAAGGAGAGAAACCAAGGAAGCTGAAGGAGGAGACTGCCCCTGTGCTGTTTGCTGTTTGGGGTTGGCCTGCAGTGGTTACTCATTGCTAAGGAAAGGAGAAAAGGAACTTTGTGTGTACTTTTACTATCTTAAGGAAGTTCTCCAAGGGCTTGAAGCTGAGCTTGCCTCCTGTTCTGAAGTTTCAGGGATACAAAGACTTCACCCCCAGCTCCCCTGAAATTTCCTTGCTGGGAATTCTACCTGCAGAGAGGTGCCTGCTGTTGTCTTGAGCCCTCTGGAAACTGCGTGTCGCTGGGAGCTGGAAGCGCGACGCAACGAGGAAGAAGCGTGTCGCCGCCGCAGCTGTTGCCGTTGCATTGCCGAAGAAGCATGTCGCCGCCGCAGCAGTTTGCCGTCGCATCACCGACGAAGTGCGTCGCATCACCGGAGAAGCGTGCTGCCGCCGCAGAGGTCGCCGTCGCATCACTGGAGAAGCGTGTCGCAGGGCCTGTCGCGGCTCAAGAAACCATCGAGTTCGCCGCACGGCCGCCGGGCGTGCACGCATCGCCTCCACGTTATCGCATCGCATCAAAGACGCCATTTTGTCACATTGCACCGGATCATCGCATCGAGGCGCCATCTTGTCGCATCGTAACCGGAACGCAGTAAGAAACCGACGCATCACCTCCTCTCAGGTAAGGAACCGATGCATCACCTCCCCTGCGCTGCAGTAAGGAACCGACGCATCACCTCCCCCAAAGCAAGGAACCGACTCATCACCTTCCCTGTGACCCTTTTGTTTGTATTGCGTTACGCATCCAAGGTACTTTGAGAGTAAAGTGTTGCATTTACCATCTACATTGAACTAAGCTATTTCTACCATCTGAAAGTCATATTTTGGATACTGTATTGTGGATTTTTGTCGTTTGGTCTTGTGTTAAGTCTAGATAAAGATTACTTATTTTTCTAAACTGGTGTGGTGTCCATTTGTAGTGTTTTCACTGTATTACTGTATGTGTTCACAAATGCTTTACACACTGCCTCTGAGATAAGCCTGCCTGCTCGTGCCAAGCTACCAAGGGGGTGAGCAGGGGTTATTTTAGGAGTGTAGCCCCCTTACCCTGACTAGAAGCAAGGGCCCCTACTTGGTCAAAGGTACCTACCTCTGCCAACTAGAGACCCCCATTTTAAACATTGGTGGTCAGCGGTGAGGATTTGGACTTGCATTTGTGACTTATATACAGTGATTGGTGTACACTACTAGTGAGTGCAGACCATAACGCGACCACATACATTTTGGTAGAATTTTTTTTCCTTGGGACTTCTATTTTTGCTAGAAACTGCCAATTCTTGTTACCATGAGCAAAGCAGCATCCAACGCATCTATGGATCTACAATTTGAAGAAGACAGGGTTGATATTTACACTGTGCCACAGCTTAAAACCCTCCGTAAAAGATTTAAAATCTCTGTGAAAGGCATCTCCAAGAAGGGGGAGTTCTAAAAGGCGCTGAAGGCCTGGGTGGAAGCTAGAAAAGCTCCTGAGCATTCTGAAGAGCCTGGTGAGGAGGCAGAGAATACAGATGGGCAGGTGGATGGGCCATTGGGTCTGACCGGGGAGAAAGTACCTTCCATGGCAGGCAGCATTGTTTCTTCAAAGGGACTGTCTCCAGAAGAGCTGGAGGACAGGGAGAGGGATAGGATGCATAAAATGGAGCTAGCCAAGCTCAAACTGGGTGGTCAGATGGAATTAGAAAGCAAGAAGTTAGCCTTGGAAGAAAAGAGAATGCATTTAGAGCATGAGAGAATGTTGAGGGAATTGGAATTGAAAGCCAAGAGCTTAGAAATTACTCCCTCTGGTAGCAGCACACCATCCATGCCTGTCGAAGCAAGAGTATTCATCCCCAAAGATGTCATTAAGGAGTTCCACAAGCATGAAGATATTGGGCAATGGTTTAAGGCCTATGAGGTAGCCATGACCTCCCACCGGGTCCCTGAGAAGGATTGGGGAGCGGGGTTGTGGGGGCGGTTTCTCAGTGATGGGCGGGACACCTTGTTAGACTTGCCCTCTGAGGACCAGAATTCCTATGTCCACATGCAGTAAGCCTTGATGACCAGGTATGGGTTGACCCCAGAGCTTTATTGACAAAGGTTTAGAAGTTGTAAGAAACTGGAGTCAAGTACTTGGGTAGAATATGTGTCTTTTTTTGGCAGAGAATTGGATGGTTGGGTGAAGGGTAGCAAGGTGAATGATTTTGAAGCACTCTATAAATTGATTGCATGGGAGCACTTGTCCAGTAATTGTTTTCCAGAGCTACGCCAGCACCTAATTGATAGTAAGCTGACTATCCCTAGGAAGCTTGCTGAGGAGGCGGACCGCTGGGTTAGTACCCGGGTCCACAAGGGTCATGTGGGAGACTTCACCAAAGGTGGGCAGTGTCCCCAGCAGAAGAGTGGGGGGACAAGGGTAAACAGAGGGAGTTCCAGAAAGGGCCCCAAAGTAATCCCCAAGGGAACCAAGGGAAGGGTTCCCAGCATCCCCGAGAAGAAGTCAGGGGCCCGACAGATAAGCCTGTTCAAAAGGGGCCTAGGACATGTTATACTTGTGGTCAGGTGGGCCACTGCTTCTGGGATCCTAAGTGTCCCCTGAAAGGAAAGACAGCACCCACTGGTGCACCGCCCTGGCAGATGGCTAGTGTAGCCCTGGGGGAGGAGTTGGGTGCCCAAAGTGGGTGGGGTCCCGCAGAGATGTCCCTGGTCTCTGTAGGAGACAGTGAGATGGTCCCTAGGACCCAGCTGCCTGATAACACTAAGAAATACAGGCAGTGGGTGACCATCAATGGCCATAGGGTGGAGGCTCTGAGAGACACCGGAGCCAGTGTGACAGCTGTCAGTTGTCGGCTGGTGTCTGAAGAGCAGGTGATCTCCCATGCATTTTACCCTGTAGTTGTCGCTGACAACTCAGAGAGCCACTGTAAGGTGGCCCAGGTTCCCTTTGAGTGGGGGGGGGGGTCTCAGGTACCTTTCAAGTAGCTGTGAGGTCAGCCATGCCTGTTGACTGTCTGCTAGGCAATGATTTGGAAAGCTCCCCTTGGGCTAAGGTGGAGCGAAGAGCTCATTTGGAGATGTTGGGTCTGCCTGAGTGGGTGTGTGTGACCACTCGGTCCATGGCAGCCAGTAAGGGTGTTCAAGAGGACCTAGAGCCTGAAAGAGTGGCCCAGGTGCCTGCCTTAAAGAGAAGAGGCAGGGGGCGCGGGAAACCAGCCCCCGAAGTTCCCACGGTCCAGGAGGAGGCAGACCTTGAGGGGGATGCCCTGGAACCTACAGGGGAACAAGTAGCTGAACTGGGGGACCTGCCTGAGCTGACCCATTGGCAGCAGGAAGGAGGACCCTCCAGGGAAAAGTCCTGCGAGGAGCACAAGAAGTGCCCTTCTCTTGTGGGTTTGCGGCAACAGGCCACAAACCAGGCAGCAGGTGATCAGTCTGGATCACATTGGATCTACTGGGAGAATGGTCTCCTGTATAGCGAGCCTAAGGTTGCTGAGCCTGGGTCAGCCTGTGTGCTGGTGGTACCCCAGCGCTTCAGAGCCTTCCTACTGGGTCTGGCTCATGATGTGCCTTTAGCAGGACATTTGGGGCAAGACAAGACCTTTGAAAGGCTTGTCACCCACTTTTATTGGCCCCAAATGCGCAAGAGTTCAGATACTCATTGCAGGACCTGTCAGACTTGCCAGGCAAGTGGTAAGAGTGGGAGGAAGCAAAAGGCTCCTCTCCAACCATTCCCTGTGGTCAGCACTCCCTTTGAAAGGGTAGGCATTGACATTGTGGGGCCTCTGGATCCCAAGACAGCCATGGGCAACAGGTTCATCCTGGTCTTGGTGGACCATGCCACCCGGTACCCGGAAGCCATCCCTCTCAGGACTGTGACAGCCCCCGTGGTGGGACGTGCATTGATAGGGATTTTCTCCCTTGTGGGGTTCCCCAGAGAGGTGGTGTAAGACTTCATATCTAAGTATATGAAGTCCCTGTGGCAGGAGTGTGGTGTAACCTACAAGTTCACCACTCCTTACCACCCCCAAGGTAATGGGCTGGTTGAGAGATTCAACCGGACCCTAAAAGGCATGATTATGGGTCTTGAGGAACCTATGAGGAGTAAGACCTCCGACCCTCGGTCTAGGTCCACTCTCTCTCCGCAGCTCCGCTGTGCCATCTCTTGCCTCCAGACCCCAACCTCCTCCTTGGGAGGTTCGAGGCTGCTGCCCGCTCCTGCGCCTGCTGCCCGCTCCAACTGGGACCAGACTGCCTGCAACCACCGTAACCTTTCTCAGCCGTTTTTTTTCTTAATTTTTCCCTGTTGTGCCACTGTTATTGTGCCCATCTGTGTCTTGCTCTAATTCCACCACTGTTTTTATTTTCTCGTGCCTGCCTGTTCCTTTTGCCTTTTGCCGCTGCTGCCCCTGCGGCCCCTCCCCCCCCAGAATTTCCCCCCGTAATTCCCCCCCCGTAATTCCCCTCCGGAATTCCCCCGCTCCCGCCTCCCAGCCTCTCCTCCCTCCCGCCTCCCCTAATTAATGGCGGCCGCTGCAGGGGAGCGCGAGTAAGACCTCCGACCCTTTGTCTAGGTCAACTCTCTCCCCGCAGCTCCGCTGTGCCGTCTCTTGCCTCCAGACCCCGACCTCCTCCTTGGAAGGTTCGAGGCTGCTGTCCGCTCCTGCGCCTGCTGCCCGCTCCAACTGGGACCAGACTGCCTGCAACCACCGTAACCTTTCCAGCCGTTTTTTTTTCTTAATTTTTCCCTGTTGTGCCACTGTTATTGTGCCCATCTGTGTCTTGCTCTAATTCCACCACTGTTTTTATTTTCTCGTGCCTGCCTGTTCCTTTCACCGCTGCTGCCCCTGCGGCCCCTCCCCCCCCCGGAATTCCCCCCCGGAATTCCCCTCCGGAATTCCCCCGCTCCCGCCCCCCAGCCTCTCCTCCCACCCACCTCCCCTTCTTAATGGCGGCCGCTGCACGGTCGCGCAACGGATGCGCGCAGCCGGTGCACAGCCGGCGCGCCGAAGGCAAGCCCGTCTGCGCCCGTCCCCGACCGCAGCCAGCGCCAGGAACCCTGGACCTCCCACTACCCATCGCTTCGACACCACCACCCTCCTCGCACTCAACCCTTGAAGACTTAGAGAATGCCAACAGGCCTCGCCGAACACGACCCACAGCCAGTTCTCCTGCCTCCACTGCCTCCAGACCCTCACAGCCACCCCGGCCTCCAACACCGCCGACGCCAGCACCGGCGACACCCTAAAGTGCATCCTCCTCAACGTACGCTCCGTACACAAACACCCCGTGGAAATCTGGAACCTACTCGACTCTCTCTCGCCCGACATTGCCTTCTTCACAGAGACCTGGACCAACGCATCCTCCGCCCCCGACATCAGCACCGCCATCCCAGACGGATACAAGATCCAGAGGAAAGACCTCCCCAACCACCCAGGAGGGGGCCTCGCCATCGCCCACAAGAGCACCCTCCGCCTCACCACCTCCAGCGAAACCTTCCCCTCCGCCGAACACCTGCACTTCCAGATCCAGACCACCCCCAAAGCCACACTCCGAGGAACCCTCATCTACAGACCCCCCGGCCCCCGGCCCCCGAACACCCTTCGCCTCCACCATCACCGACTTCATCGCACCCCACGCCATCGCTTCAGCAAACTACATACTCATTGGAGACCTGAACTTCCACCTCGACAACCCCAGCGACCCCAACTCCACTATCCTTCGTGACAACCTCGCCAGCATCGGACTTAAACAACTCGTCAACACACCGACCCACAGAGCAGGACACACCCTCGACCCCATCTTCGCGGCAGGAAACAGCGTCCAATTCAGCCACACAACGCAGCGCCATGGACCGACCACCACTGCGTACACTTCGCCATCAACAAACCCAAGGCACCCAAACCAGCCCACGCCCACCTCGAAGGAACTGGAGCAAGGTTACCGACGAGCAACTTAACTCCACCCTCACCCGAGACAACCACACCTGGGCACCCAAAGCAAACACCGCAAACGACGCAGCCAGAGAACTCCACACCTGGATCTTCAACTGCGCAGACGAGCTCGCCCCGCTACGCAACCCCGACAGACAACGCCCCAGGAAAGCCGCCTGGTTCACTACCGCTCTCCAAGAGGCCAGACGCACCTGCAGACCCCTGGAGAAGAACTGGAGAAACACCAAGACAACCGAAAACCACACCACCTACAAGGACGCCATGACGGACTACCACAACCAGATCAGAGCCACCAAGAGGAACCTCATCCACAACAAAATCCTGGCCAACTCCATCAACTCCAAGGAACTTTTCAGTGTCATTCAGGAATTCACCAACCCACGCAGCGAAGCCACAGACATCACCCCATCCCAAGACCTCTGCGACAAGCTTGGAACCTATTTCCACCTCAAGATCAAAAACCTCAACGACAACTTCATCGACCATCCACCAGGCGCCACAGACGGCCCCCCGTCCCCCAGAAACACCAGCCAGCCCACCATCTCCAACTGGACACCGATCACGGCTGAAGACACCGCCTCGACCATGAAAAGCATCCCCTCGGGGGCCCCCACCAACCCCTGCCCCCTCACATCTACCACAGAGCCAGGCCACCATCGCACCCGAACTACAACGCACTATCAACACCACCTTCAAAACAGGCACCTTCCCAGACGACTGGAAGCATGCAGAAGTCAGACCCGTGCTCAAGAAGCCCACAGCTGACCCCACCGTCCTCAAGAACTATCGGCCCATCTCACTCCTCCCCTTCGCAGCCAAAGTTGCAGAGAAAACAGTCAACAGGAAACTGACAAGATTCATTGAAGAGAATGCCGTCCTCGACCCATCCCAATCCGGATTCCGAAGCAACCACAGCACAGAGACCGCCCTACTCGCCGCCACAGACGACATCCGCAACCTCCTGGACCAAAGCCACTCCACAGCCCTCATCCTACTCGACCTATCAGCGGCCTTCGACACCGTCTCCCACTGCACACTAGGCGCCAGACTACACGACGCAGGCATACAAGGAACAGCCCTGGACTGGATCCGATCATTCCTCACTGGAAGAAGCCAAAGGATCAGACTCCCACCCTTCCTCTCCGACCCCACGAAAATCACCTGCGGAGTCCCACAGGGTTCATCACTGAGCCCCACCCTCTTCAACATCTACACATGGCCCCCCTCGCAGCCATCGTCCGACAACACGGCCTCAACATCGTATCCTACGCCGATGACACCCAGCTCATCCTCTCCCTCACCAAAGACCCCACCACTGCCAAACTCAACTTCCAGAAAGGAATGCAAGACATCGCAGTCTGGATGACCAACAGCTGCCTGAAGCTCAACGCCGAGAAGACAGAAGTCCTCGTCCTTGGTACCACCCCTTCTGCATGGGACAGCACCTGGTGGCCGACCGCCCTCGGAAGCCCACCTACCCCCTCAGACCACGCCAAGAACCTCGGCATCGTACTCGACTCATAACTCACCATGAACCGACAGGTCAACGCCGTCACCTCCAGCTGCTTCAACACCCTCCGCAAGACCTTCAAGTGGATTCCCCCTGAGTCAAGGAAGACAGTCACCCACGCACTCATCACCAGCAGACTGGACTATGGAAACGCACTCTACGCCGGCATCAACAAGTCCCTACACCGCAAACTCCAGACAATACAGAACACCGCCGCCAGACTCGTCCTCGGCATCCCCCGACACGAACACATCAGCCAACACCTACGAAGTCTCCACTGGCTCCCCGTGGAGAAAAGAGTCACTTTCAAAATCCTCACTCACGCCTACATATGCCTACACAACAACGGTCCCAAATACCTCAACGACAGAATCAAATTCCACATACCCAAAAGAAACCTCCGATCTTCCAACCTCGCACTGGCCGAAACCCCGCGCATCCACAGAGCCAGAGCAGGCGGAAGATCCTTCTCTCACATTGCAGCCAAGACCTGGAACGAGCTACCGGCAGACATCAGACGTGCCCCCTCCCTGAACACCTTCAGGAAGACCCTCAAGACCTGGCTCTTCGACTAAACAGATCTGCGGACCCCCCCCTCAGCGCCTTGAGACCCTCATGGGTGAGTAGCGCGCTTACAATTCCCTGATTGATTGATTGATTGATTGAAGTGGGACGTCCTCTTGCCATGCCTTCTGTTTGCTTACAGAGAGGTGCCACAGAAGTCCTTAGGGTTCAGTCCCTTTGAACTGCTGTATGGTCACCCTGTAAGAGGACCTCTGAGTTTGGTAAAAGAAGGCTGGGAGAAAGCTCCCAGTAAACCTCCCCAGGATGTATATAGCTACATGCTGGCCTTCAGAAACCAAACTCGGTGTTTCAGACAACTTGCTCAGGCGAATCTGGAAGCCAGCCAGGAGGAGATGAAATGGTGGTATGATCAGAATGCCACTCTGATCGAGTTTCAGCCTGGACAGAAAGTGTGGGTCATGGCCCCGTGGAGCCTTGTGTGCTCCAGGATAAGTGGACCGGACCATTTGAGGTGGTGGAGCATAAAAGTGATGTCACCTACTTGGTGGACTTGCGGTCTCCTAGGAACCCTTTGCGGGTCCTGCATGTAAACTGCCTGAAGCCCCACTTGGAGAGGTCCGAAGTGGGCATGCTCCTAGCGACAGATGATGGCATGGAGGAGGAGACTGAGCCTCTTCCTGACCTCCTGTCTGCAACACAGCAAGATGGGTCAGTGGACGGTGTGAACCTCTCTTCCGCCCTGACCCATGAACAGCAGGATGACTGTCGCCAACTGTTGGGACAGTTTCCTGATCTGTTCTCCCTGACTCCCGGTGTCACTGAGTGGTGCGTCCATGATGTGGACACTGGGGACAGTCCTCCTGTATAACACAAAACTTACAGAGTGACTGACAGGGTGAGAGCTTGCATCAAGGAGGAGGTCTCCAAGATGTTTGCTTTAGGGGTGATTGAGTCCTCTAACAGCCCTTGGCCCAGCCCAGTGGTCTTGGTCCCAAAGGCTGCTGCACCTGGTGCCACACCCGAACTCCGGTTCTGTGTGGACTACCGAGTACTCAATTCAGTCACCAGGACTAGCGCGCACCCCATCCCCAGAGCTGATGAGCTCATTGATCGGTTAGGGGCTGCCCGGTACCTCAGAACGTTTGACTTAACATCTGGGTACTGGCAGATCGCCTTAACTGATGGGGCAAAAGAGAGGTCAGCATTCTCCACACCAAATGGGCACTACCAATTCCGGGTTATGCCCTTTGGGATGAAGAATGCCCCTGCCACCTTTCAGAGGTTGGTCAACCAGGTGTTGGCTGGACTGGAGGATTTCAGTGCCGCCTACCTGGATGACATCGCAGTGTTCAGCGCCAGTTGGGAAGAACATCTGCGCCACCTCTGGGAAGTGTTGATGGCACTGCGCAGGGCAGGCCTCACGATCAAGGCGAGTAAGTGCCAGATCGGGCAGGGTTCTGTGGTGTACTTGGGTCACCAGGTTGGGAGCAGCCAGGTGGCACCCCTACAGCCCAAAATTGAGACCATCCTGGCTTGGTAACCCCCCAAGACCCAGACAGAGGTGAGAGCCTTTTTAGGACTCACAGGGTACTACAGGAGGTTTGTCAAGGTGTATGGCAGCATTGTTGCACCCTTGACAGAGCTGATTTCCAGGAAGCAGCCCAAGAAAGTGAACTGGACTGACACCTGTCAGAAAGCTTTTGATGCCCTGAAGACTGCCATGTGCACGGCGCCCGTGCTTCAGGCGCCCAACTTCTCAAAGGAATTCGTTGTGCAGATAGACGCTTCAGAGCGTGGTGTGGTGTCTGTACTTTCACAGATGAATGAGGAGGGCCTAGACCAACCTGTAGCCTTTATTAGTAGGAGGTTACTTCCACGGGAACAGAAGTGGAGTGCAATTGAGCGTGAGGCACTTGCTGTGGTCTGGGCACTGAAGAAGTTGAGACCATACTTGTTTGGGACACACTTCCGGGTTCAGACAGACCACAGGCCCCTCAGATGGTTGATGCAGATGAGGGGTGAGAATCCAAAGCTGTTGAGGTGGTCCATTTCCCTACAGGGGATGGACTTCAAGGTGGAACACCGCCCTGGTACAGAAAACGCCAATGCTGATGGTCTGTCCAGATTTTTCCGCCATAGTGAAGAGAACTCCCAAGAGGTAGGGTAGTTCTCCCCACATTTCAGCTGGAGGGGACACGTGTTAGACCTGGCACCATTGGCGTGGGTCTCCCTTCCATTTTTTTGCTGTTGCCTCCTATGTTTTTGCTGTGTTTTTAATGGTCTAGATGCTTTGGGCACTTTGCCACTGCTATTCAGTGCCAAAGTGCAAGTGCTCCCTATTGTAAATTGTTGTAATGGATTAGTGACTCCAGGAATGGCCATTTGATTTACTTGGCAGAGCCTAGTACAGTGCACCATGTGTGCCCAGGGCCTGTAAATCAAATGCTGCTGGTGGGCTTGCAGCACTGGTTGTGCCACCCACAGAAGCAGCTTATAAAATGTGGCTCAGGCCTGCCATTGCAGAGCCTGTGTGCAGTCTGGGACTGCCATGTCGACTTGGCAAGTGCACCCACTTGCCAGTCCCTAAGCCTTCCCTTTTCTACATGTTAGTCACCCCTAAGGTAGGCCCAAGGTACTCCTGTGGGCAGGGTGCATTGTATGTGAAAGGTAGGACATGCCCTGGTGTGTGTGGCATGTCCTGATAGTGAATTACAGCCAATTTCGTTTTTCACTATTGCAAGGCTATCTGTACCCATAGGCCAGAATGGGCAGTTTGATTATAACATCTTATAATCATAACTGACCCAGGGAACAAGATAGGAAAATAAAGTTTAGTATGCCTGAACTCAGAAAGTTAAAATACATCTTTTAGTGTGGGTGATTTTTACATTCTGTGTTTGAAAATACCACTTTTAGAAAGTAGGTATTTTCTTGCCTAACCATCCAGTATGCCTCTGCTAGGTTTGTGTATTCCATGTCTGGTTTGTGAGTGACAGGGAGCTGGAGAGGGCTTTGGCTCCAGCAGTCTGATGAGTCAGGGCTGGGCTGAATAGAGCCTACATAGAATAGAGAATAGGGGGAGGAGATTTCCTCTCACTTGCCTGAGCCTTCATAGAATAGAGCGTAGGGGGAGGAGTTTTCCTTTCAGCTACCTGGGCCAGGTCTGCTTTCAACAATGCTGTCTCCACCTCCTGCCAGGAAGCTGCACCAGGGAGGACAGAACTGGTTATGACTAGGTACAGACACTCTCTGCCTTCAGAGAACAAAGTATTTAGTAGTATAAATATTGGGGCCCAGACCCTAGAACTTTAGATCACTTCTGGGAATCAAGACGAACCCTTTGCCAAGGAGAGAAACCAAGGAAGCTGAAGGAGGAGACTGCCCCTGTGCTATTTGCTGTTTGGGGTTGGCCTGCAGTGGTTACTCATTGCCAAGGAAAGGAGAAAAGGAACTTTGTGTGTACTTTTACTATCTTAAGGAAGATCTCCAAGGGCTTGAAGCTGAGCTTGCCTCCTGTTCTGAAGTCTCAGGGATACAAAGACTTCACCCCAAGCTCCCCTGAATTTCCTTGCTGGGAATTCTACCTGCAGAGAGGTGCCTGCTGTTGTCTTGAGCCCTCTGGAGACTGCGTGTCGCTGGGAGCTGGAAGCGCGACGCAACGAGGAAGAAGCGTGTCGCCGCCGCAGCTGTTGCCGTCGCATCGCCGAAGAAGCGTGTCGCCGCCGCAGCAGTTTGCCATCGCATCACCGATGAAGCGCGTCGCATCACCGGAGAAGCGTGCCGCCGCCGCAGAGGTCGCCGTCGCATCACCGGAGAAGCGTGTCGCAGGGCCTGTCGCGGCTCAAGAAACCATTGAGTTCGCCGCACGGCCGCCGGGCGTGCACGCATCGCCTCCACGTTATCGCATCACATCAAAGACGCCATTTTGTCGCATCGCATCGAGGCGCCATCTTGTCGCATCGTAACCAGAACGCAATAAGAAACCGACGCATCACCTCCTCTCCGGTAATGAACCGACGCATCACCTCCCCTGCGCTGCAGTAAGGAACCGACGCATCACCTCCCCCGAAGCAAGGAACCGACGCATCACCTTCCCTGCGACCCTTTTGTTTGTATTGCGTTACGCATCCAAGGTACTTTGAGAGTAAAGTGTTGCATTTACCATCTACATTGAACTAAGCTATTTCTACCATCTGAAAGTCATATTTTTGAATACTGTATTGTGGATTTTTGTCGTTTGGTCTTGTGTTAAGTCTAGATAAAGATTACTTATTTTTCTAAACTGGTGTGGTGTCCATTTGTAGTGTTTTCACTGTATTACTGTATGTGTTCACAAATGCTTTACACACTGCCTCTGAGATAAGCCTGCCTGCTCGTGCCAAGCTACCAAGGGGGTGAGCAGGGGTTATTTTAGGAGTGTAGCCCCCTTACCCTGACTAGAAGCAAGGGCCCCTACTTGGTCAAAGGTACCTACCTCTGCCAACTAGAGACCCCCATTTCTAACACTCTGGTTCCTCCAAAAGGTTTAGTTAGGGAATTCAGAACATGTGTGAGTTTTGTTGGTACATTGTGGGACGAAAACGGTTATAAACTCTGCTGAGCCTCTATACCATCACATTTGGGATATAAGGTTGTTTTCTGCCATGCTGAAAATGGCCTGACCAAACATTTTGCTTGACAATGTTCATCATACCAGAACTTAACAATTTGGCAGTCAAAAATAGCATGTGGCTAGTAGGTGGCCTCTACAGTGTCAAGGTTGCATACAAATGTTTCTTCTAATGGTGATGACCTAGAAACTGTAGTTACAGACCAGAACCAAAATTAGTGTGCAATAGGACCTTGACCAACTTAAGAGCCCTTTTCACTCTCCTGCATCGCATCAAATATTTAAAAAAAACATTACGGTATTCACAGTTTGTTGAGCTGCTTTAAAACTGAATCAGTCTATTCCCATCATGCGATGGACCTGCACAAATTTGCTTTTCAGTAGCGGGCCCAAGCCCTGTTTGCTGGTCACCATCTAATCAATGTGTGATCTCTTTTTCGAAGGAAGAACCAGTTCCTATGAAACCACCACTACCTTATTTTCTCATGTCCTGTAGCACCTCTAGACGAGGTTAATAATTTGCTGGTCAGGGTGACTTTCTTCACACTGTGGCACTTTGCCACATACTTAATCAGGCCGTCCATGCTGCTTGTTGTCTCACAACAACTTTGGATCCACTGATGTGTGCCATGTTGTAGATCGCCGTTTTCCAAGAAACACCAGCATCCTCTCACAGTAGGTTGGGCTGTGCCCCACAGGAGCCATGTGCAGGCGCCCCGGCTAAAACATTCCAGCAGTGACATTCATTGCTTTTCTACAGGTGCTAAGTAGAGTGGTGCATAAGCCTGCTGGAAAATGGCTGCTCTGCAGCACCTAGCCCAGGATTATGTGTCCCCGAAAAAAAGAGGAGCTCCACAGCAATCAGTCTTGTGCTGCGCCACTGAGCACTGACTCAGTCCACAAAAATGTTAACATACAATAAGAAACATAGGGCCTGATTTTGATCTTGGAAGACAGCCCGTTCTCCGTTAGGGCCAGAGAGTAAATTACTCCGTCACCCTGACATGGGTGCAGTCTGCCAAATTTTGAAATGTCTGTTCGTCCGGCAGTCATATCAATGATTGGCAGAAACCTGCAGTTCCAGCCAATGCATTGTAACTTTGCCGGAAAGCTCTGTCAAACATGACGGAGACATACGGCAAAGTTAAAAAAAATATTTTCAAAATGAAAATCCCAAAGCGGGATTTCTTTTTTTTAAATTAAAAAAACAGTGCCCTCCTCGCCCTGGGAATTTCCTCCCATGGCGAGGGGGGCATTGAGCACTTTTCAGTGATGCTTACAGCCAGGTTTTTCCTGGAGGTGATGAGAACTGAAAAACGGCTATATGTCTGCCCATCTAAATTAGGTGGGCGGACAAATAGCCAAGTCTCCGACGGCCCTTACTCTGTCTGGCCATTGGGGATGTTTGACCACGGCAGAGCCAGAGTAGTCTCCCCTGTCTTCAAACTGTGGTCTTCCGGAAACAAAATGCGGTAGGTGGTCCATAATGTTGGCGGGGAGGGAAATTCTTTATAGCTGACACGGAGCTTCCTCTGCACCAACGTTTAAATTGGGCCCCTAATCACCTACAGCAAGAGTGTGCTTCATTTATTAATACAGGTCGCCATGCAGCTGGGGGGGATACAGACAAAAACAGGAAGTGGGAGGACTAAGGGGTGTGTTATGCTAAGCGTTATAAAAAGAGACAGGGGACTATTTGTATAGAGGTTTAATGTTTACTACATAAAAGTCAAGAGAGCTGTAGGTTGTCTACAATGTTAATGGGACTAAACTTCATAGGAAGGCACAATATGCAGAATCAGAACACAAAGATGCTTTATTATTTTGTTTATCATTCTACTAATTTGCCTCTGTTTTTGTTTCTGTTTTAGTTAAATGGGTTGGCGTTGGAAAATCCAGAGAATCAATGATCCAGCTGTTTTAACGAAAAGTAAAACCTAAAGAAGAAAAGGCATAATTTGGTGTTTAATTGTTAATCTGTAAACCGATTGAAAACTGTTAACATGCTTTTTATAGGAGCATGACAACAAAGTAAATGTTCAGTTTTTCGCTTCATAAGAGATACATATATTGCAAAATGTACAGGAGGAGAGGGAAATGATATACTTCTAAATAAAATAATCTGTTCAAGAAAGCAGGGTGCTTTATTATTTTAGCAATAATTTTCTATGAACAAGCTTTTCTCAGATGTAATTGTAATTTAACACAATGTCATGCACTGCCATACTATTTAAAATAAAAAATAGGTGACCAACAATATCTACCAAATAATTTATAATCACTCTGAAATTACAAAATTACCCTTTTTGAATTCAGTCATTTGAAGTTATTGCAAGGATATGGTTTTCAAGGGTAAAAAAAGAAATTAAGGAGAAATGCATTTAAAATGAAAATACAAAATATAGCCAATAATGATTTGGGTGGTGTATTGCATCTAACCAATAGTATCATGGCTCTATAGATATCATGATTACCAATCATGCAATAACTTGCATTGTATACAACACTGTGTCAAACTGGACAGGAGAGGTCAGATTAATGTACAATTTAACATAATGACAGCATTTTTTATAATACATAAAGGGAATCATAGATAGATAATGTAGAAGGCAACCTATAGTCAAGAGACACATTGCAAGCCAAGTTTACTTTGTGAAACCAGCAAAAAAGAATCTCCTGGTGTCATTGGCGAGTTGTAAAGAAGCAATCCGACAAGTTTGGGCAAAAACATCTTTGGCAACTTTGGCTCCAATGAGTATCAAAGGGATCAAAAATATAAAAAGATCTAAGACTATGGAAAGATTTTTTGGCCCTAAAGCAGATCTCAGCCCTTGATGGTTTAACTGTTGCCGTCAACATACTGAAGAATTCCATATGCAGCAGCGAAGTCTTTTCATGCGTCCAAGTGGAGCTAGTGCATAGAAGTCTGTAATTGAAGAAAATGTACATGAAAATGGTGATTATCCTTCATATTGTGTTATGAAAGAATAGAAAAGGGACACACGGACAACACAAAGACTTCACTAATATTTACAAAACCTATGCATGCCCTGTGTAATGTTACATTTCAACCTGGGAGGCATTCCATGGGTGGAGGATGGGCGTTCCCATGCATCCACCCTTGGATTTTGGCTCATTCCCAGATTTACTAAAGCTTGTAAAACTGGGAATGCATCAAAATGCTACGCCTTTCCCAGTGAGGCAGACCAAGGAGAAATATATTTATTTCTCCTCGTTATTTCCTCTTTGTACTACGTGAGATCCTGGAATAACTTTCTATAGATATAAATAAATACAGCCTACAGAAAGGCAATAGTCATAGCAATAACCATATGCTTATCAAAAACCCACCACAAAATCAGAAATGTGTTTAAAAATAGCACTACCACTGCTTCAGCAATGGCAATATATGGAGACGGTTTTCATAGGCACACAATCCCAGCTGCAGCATTGCATCAGAGTGCCAGGTGCTCTAGGTGTCCATTTTCCACTCTCTGTGACTAGGAATAAAGGGTTTTACTCTTCATTTGTTTTCCCACAGATCTGAATGAAATGTGGTGTTGTTTCTCAAAATATTTTATGCTTTTTGCATTGTCGCAGGACATTTTTATGACAGGTAGTCATTGGTACTGGGATGTCATTCAGTTTTGTTCGTTGGCCTTTTTCTGCCAGGGAAAACGTATTTTTCTTACTGTATTATTGCCAGAATGTTACAATGTGGGAATTTCAACAGTATCTTGTGGCTGTTTTTGTCACTTTTGGGCCATTTTCTTCATAGTTCCAAGAAAGACGAGGGTGAAATGTACACAGCATTGCTGGGCAAGGGGCTAATTCCTTTCAGAGTAAACGTGAGTACCAGTGCAGCAAAGAACACCATGGAGGAACGACTCTCCCATCCATATACCTCTGGTCTTCCTTCTCAGACCTTACAGAGGGCACTCAGTGGCTTCCTGCCATTTCAAAGGGACTTCACATGATGAAACCTGGTGTCAAGAATGACTCAAAATCAGAAAAAGGCTCAAAGTCTTGGAAGCCGTAACGTCATCAAGGACTCCTCATCATTGAAGGAACTGCATCATTGATGCCTCAACAAAATAAAAGGTGTTAAGTGTCCTTGAAATGAAGAAGAGCTCTAAATAATTTGTTCCATGTTGGTGACGCTGAGAGTCCTCAGGAGGCATGAAATATGGTCAAGTACATTGTAAGGCTTTAAAACTAAGATTTGCCTCCTGCTAGGCCAAACAGTCAAAACCTCTCAGCACTCTGGCCTATCATACCAATGGAAAGACAAACTTTTACCTAACTACTTCAGCACCCCTGCCTCTTCCTATTCCCTTCCCTACCCTGGTATGGTAATTTCCCCTCCTCACTATAACCCGCTTCTACTCCTCACTTCTGTCCTATCTTCCTCCGTTTCCCATCTCAATATTCTTGTCTAGGCTACCTTCCTTTCTCTCACCTCTGCTTGCCCTCCATTAACTCCTCCCTTTTTGCCTTGCTGACTGCTTGATTGGCCACAATGTTTATCTATCCACAATGTTTATCTACCCACATGGAGTACATTTGTTACCTGTCTTCTCTCCCATTCATATGCATTACATTCTCGTCGTTGTATATACTTTATTTCGACTTCAAGTCATAAAAGTTCGCTTACAGTACAGAATTGGTATTAAAATGATACAATAAGGTGCATATCTTAAACCAGGCCTATTTAGGACGTATAAGTGCAACAAGTGCAACAATGATGAAGGCGGTTCTGCCATTGGTGGATTATCTCCTAGCAGTCATACAGGCCAAAAACAGCAATACTAAGTTAATATCATTACTAAAAATACATATCATAAAATAGAGTAATTGCAGTTGGATGTGGTCGATAATGTTATTAAACGAACAATAAATATCCACATCAATTCCTTTGTTCCAATGACGATCAATAGTGAACTATGTAAAAACGAACCTAATAAATACTTTAAAAGCAACACGGCCATAGTAAAAATGTATATAAGAATATAAAATTTATCAGATACAATACGGCAATAATGGATCCATAGTAATAACATCAAAATACCAGTGTGCAAAATACAAAAAAACTTCACTTGTTTATCATCCTCTGGGCCCTACCCCTAATACTCCACATTTGACCAAAGAATTTTGCCACCGCACAAGCAAATAGTGGCCTAACATCTGACTTAAGGATTCTCACTGCAATCCGATAGTTATCTGTTCCTATTATCTTACAAATTGGGGTAAGCCAATTTTTCCTCGGTGTAGTGTACAATGGACAAGCGAACAATACGTGGGGTAGGGTTTCTTGATGGATTTTACAACCCAGGTAGCTTCATTCCTACAGTTCCAGTTTCTAGTAAAAACAATCTCCCTTTTCCCCCCTTCTAGCATTCACTCCATTCTCACTGGTAAACCTTCTTTTACCCTCTACTATTCACTCTCACATCTCACATATCCTTTTGTTCTCCTCAGCCCAAATACCTTCTGAACCTATTATTATTCTGTCTCCCACTACCACAGTATTATCATCCCCTCACGCAACCAGCATTCTCGGGAATGATAATATTGTTGTGGTAAGTGATGCTAGGGATAGGAAGATGATCCAAACCCTAGCATCACTTACCTCTCCCCCACAAAATCCATTAATGATACTTCTCAGCTTGCTTGACTATGAGAATGACACGAGGCCCATTCTTCTTCAATACCAACTAACTACCCCACCAACCAGAAGTGATCTCACGCCATCAAAGACAACCAACCCACTTTCTGCCATCCTCAAAGCAAGATCAATGAAGAAAAAACACATTAACATCTAGACATAGCTTAACGAGGAGCACATTTTAACAGTTCTAATTTCAGGGGTCTCTGAATCATGGGCGTCTGGGTTCAGCACTGAGAAGTGGACTGAGATTGAGAGCTTGAACACCAACCTGTTAACCATTTACACTCTTTTTATTGAATTAGATTGGAGGTGGCTGAATAAAGATCTCTAACTGGGATCTTATGAGAACCATTTTTTTAATTAATCAGAGCTTTTGCTCCAGTCGACCTTTAGTTATATTAAGAATGTTGTGCCATGCAAATGTGGGAAAGCCTTTTCCATTGTGCCGACCCCTCAGCGCAACTGATGGCGCATTTTCTTTCGTGGTTCAATCAAGATTGTTGTCATTACTCATTGATACATTGTAAATTGTTACCTTGAACCATCGAATTTCACTGTACATATTGTTTCACCTCTTCACCTTGCGCCGTTTCCGCTGATTACACATTGACACTTGCGTCGCCACTTTTATGTTTCACGAACACAATTGAGCACCAAGTCCAATTCGGGTTGCTATTGCATTCTATGCCTACAGTGCTGCTACAACTGTACCCTCTTTACTGTGACCTTAATTATATGATGCTAAGTGCACATTTCTACAAACTTCTCAGAGTCTCCTGTCTTCCTTCCGTGTAATGTATTGTACATACGTGCTTAACCGACTTCATTAATGACACCAGTTGAGATATTGTTGCCTTTTCTCACGTACCTACCCAGATCTCAACGTGGTTTATGGGTTAGACTCCTGTTGTTTATACCACACTGTATTACAGACACGGTGTTGGATTTTGCCCTCTCTGCAGGGTCACCCCAAACTTTTTGCCTTCACCCTTCCTGTTTTTGTAACCCTGTTTTGGAATCTGTGCACTTTACCACTGTTAACCATGGCTAAAGTGCATGTGCTCTCTTCTTTAAACATGTTAAAATTGACTTACACCCAATAGGAACATTTATTTACTTATAAGTGATACTACCTGTACATGGGGCCAGTAAATTAAATGCTATTAGTGGGCCTGCAGCACTTTTGGTGTCACCCACCTAAAAAGCCTGTTTAAACATTGCAACCTGAATGCAGTTTTAAGCTGGCATTTCGACCTGACAAAATAAAAAATTTTGCTATGCCTAACCCTTTTTTTTTAATACATCTATGTCACCCCTAAGGTAGGCCCTAAATAGACCCTAGGGCAGGGTGCAGTGTATTTAAAAAGTAGGACATGTATTTTTATGTTTTACATGTCTTGGTAGTGAAATTTGTTTTTCACTACTGCAAGGCCCACCTCTCCCATGGGGTAACATTGGGTTACCTTATTACATTTAATAATTGATTACTTTTGTTTGGGAACACTTAGGAAAGTCATATTTGGTCTCTAATGAATTGAAATTTAAAACCCTCTGTAAAGGTAAAAGTCTGATTTCAAGTCCCAAGTCTGAAAAAGACACATTTAGAAAGATGGCATTTTCATCTCTTACCCATTTGGTGCCTGCAGCCTGGGCTCTGGGTGACATGACTAGGTGTAGTTATCAGTTAGCTTCTGTGTATTCCTCCCAGACAGTGTAACAAAGGGGGACTAGATGTTGGCTGGATGGGAGAAGTGGAGCTGTTCCCTGCCCCACCTACACATCAAAGGAGCTGCCTCCACACTCTCACAAAGAACTTCACACTGCCTTTTATCACTCCAGACATCCTGGCAACAGGGCAGGGAGGCAGGACATTCCAGAAACATCTGAGGTGGGAAAACTCCAGAAACTTCTTTTACTTTAAAGCTGGCACCAGGTAAAAAAGTAGGACCCTCAGACTAACTCAAACTCCTGGACCTATTGATACTAAAAAGAAAGACTACCCTAATGCCAGAGCACTCCCTTGCTGCTTGTGGACTGCCCTGATCTCTGAGAAGGAAGACTGGACCTGCTCCCTTCATCCCAGGCGGAGTGACTCCACGGGTCAGTTGGCTGACCTCCTGTTCAGAGCTACAGGGACATAACAAGCTCAAGAGGCCTCCCTGCAACTGTCCAGCTGGCCTGCCTCACTGGGCCTGCAAATGAAACTGCCTGAGCCCTACTGGCCTCTTCTAGAGTGAGCCCCGATCCCCATGAGGTGGCACCCCAGGTGCTGGGCCCTTGGCTGGTATCAGAGTGCATTCCTCTGAAAAAAGGGAAAAATCCTGAAGTTTTGGATTCTTCAGGACAGTTTGCAATGAAATCTTACTGCCCATGACCATCACCAATGTGAAGCTCCAGCGGACCCCCAACTCTGTGTGCTAAAATGACTGCAATTGATGAAAGGCGACACGCGATCTGAACTTTGCACTTCTGCATTGACAGCCTGCGGTGACCGCCAACGTGAAGCTCCAGCAATGACCGTCACAGTGCCTGACAGGATCTTCGTGCTGCAGAGATAAAAGGCCTGCTCTTTACGCTACAACAATGACCATCCGCAATGCTCTCCCTGCTTCTCGTGGCCTCATCCATTGCAAACTGGACTCTTAAAGCTGGATTTTAAGAAGGTAACTGTTTCAGCTAGACTAACCTGGTCTCTGTAAATGGCCCATGCTCCATAACGGTCGACCTGAACTTGTGACTTTCCCCTGGTCTAGCATGATCAGAAAACCATGAGTGGTGTTTTTTTCTTTTGGGCACTATACTTACCTAAATCTCTGAAATTGTATATCTCCAGTTCTACTGATTGGATTTTTGTCATTTTGGTCTCAAATATTTTATTACATTTTGCCCTATTTTTCCAAATTGGTATGAGATTTTTCTTGTGCTGTGCTTTCACTTTAATACTGTTAGTGTGCTCCATAAATATTTTACACATTGCCTCTAAGCTAAGCCTGACTGCTTTTGTGCCAAGCAACCAGTTGGTTAAGCACAGGTTAATTTAGTGACTTTTGTGGTTCACCCTGACAGGGATTATGATTGTTGCTTGAATAGGGTTTTACCACACTCAACCAATTACCCAATTTCCCACACACAGACACAATGGGAAGAAGCTCTCCAGAAGTGCACTGTCAGTGCATCATGTAGGAGTCAACACTCAGTTAGTGTCCCCAAAGAGCATATATTGGGAGGGGAAAATTTATGTCTAAGGGTCTCCCCAGGCATGACTCAGGTCTGCAGGTGGGTGCAGGTACCCACTGTACCCACCTGCATGGAGAGCCCAGTCCCCTCATAAAAGTATGGTTGGTTCCACAGCAGGGAAAGACATAGCTGCAGTTTTCAGTTTACGGCTCTGTCTTCCACTGATGATTTCAGACACAAATTGTCAGAGTTCACACCTATACATGACTAGGAAGGCAGACAATGCTCTTTCCAATCTGACCTGATATAGGCCTCTGTCTTCTCTGCCAGTATATGTTGAGCTGCTCCTCACAATTGATCTAAGATCACCATCACTCCAGGAGTGCCAAAATGGGTGGAAGGGATTAACTGGCTGTTTGGTCCATTCTACTGTAAACATCCACCCTCCCAATGACACTGTGTCAGCACCATCTCACCTGGGTGTCGTCAAACACTGTTAGTCAGCAAGTGGCTCGTATTCAACTTCTGCTGGTTCTTATTTGATTACAGAAAGAGTTACAGGTTAGTTGAGTCACTAATGCAAGTCAACATGCACAAGCTTTGCTAAAAACAGAAGGCAATGTTGCCTGTGTTCACAGTTTCTCAATCAAGGCAGTCAGTGTTAGATGGTTTTTGGTCTTAAGTGTGGTGATGTTGTCAGGCATTACAGAATTGCACATTTCCGTTTCATGTCATATTAATGGATGCCCCTCATGCAGCTAGAATTAAAGTAATTTTAGGCTTCAGCTGTGTGTCAGTATTTACATGTTCTACTTTACATTGGTGGTGGTGTAAACCATCAACCACACATCTCATATTGAGGTAATCAAATTAAAAGCAACCAAGTAAAGGTAAGCAGCAAATATACTGTACAGGCTATTCAGGAAGAGTATGATCACCAGATTACACTCTGCTACCAAAGAGTGCATCTAAAGGGATGGAGGAAAATAATCACTCATATTATTGACAAAGTTTATCGGGAACACACCAAACAGTAAGTACAAGTACAGTGTTCATTTCTAATGATTATTCAACAGATATGAAATAGTTGTACCATTTCATATATTTGTTGATCTAAACAGAAGTTAGAACATCACAGCTGGTAGTAACCGAACAATAAACGGTGTTACGTTGTTGAAGACTAGGAGGAGACATGTATCCATTTGTTATTGAGTCACAAAGGACAAATAATGTAAGGTAGGCTTGTTCTGACAATCAGTCAAGCCAAACAGATGACAGTTACTGCAGTAGACATGTGTTTCATTACAAAGGAATTTTTTCAAGGCTGTAAAGATAGTTGTACATTCAGAAGCAAGACTTGGTTGATACTACCTACCTTCAATTGAGCATTACATAGCTATTTTATGGATATTCACATATTTTGTTCCTGCACTAATTGTTAATCTGTTCTTAAGTCCACCTACACCGGTGATATAATTTCTCCCACATTCTCACTCCAACAACAGACCCTCCAATATATTTCCCATATTGAGCTGTTTCTGTATCATGTTTGTTATTATCACAACTCTCACCTTCCTCCCTTTAACGGGAATCACAGCTTTAACAGTGTACTTCTATACACTAATTTGCACAATAACTTAGAGCATCTGGTATTTATCTTGGAACACCTTCTGGCTTTTAGTTTGGAATATCTTCTGTTGTTCTGATCTGTTCATTTCTCTCGTTCTAAATTTAATTTACTTCTTAATGATCCCTTACTTTATTCTGCCTTGTGTCAAGTTTATTTTCTTTCATTTGTGTGAAATCTAGTAGGTGGTGGACTTATCCTTTGAGGTAAACACTTGTCCGCCCCAAATAATAATCCTCTTTCCTACATTAACAAATAACACTCAGCTTTTACAGAAGAACATAACATAGTTGACTAGGATCACTTTGCATTAAGACCTCAGCACAGCATTGAAGTAGATTTATTTATTGTACTCAATGACCTTTATCTGAAACCTTGATCATGATGGTTTTGATACACTGGTGCTTTTTGATCTTTCAACCAAATTCAATAGACTTTATTATTCCATCCTTGTCAAGCACATTATGTAGAACAGGCAGGAACATCAGCCATAAAGCTAGAGCCTCATTTTGAGTTTGGTGGATGGATTACTCCATCACAATTGTGACGAATATCCCATCTGCCGTATTAAAAGTGCATTATTTTCTATGACACTCGTAATAAGACAGACAGGAGATCTCTCATGATTGTGATGGAGTAACTCATCTGTCAAATTCTACGTTAGGCCCTAAGTCCTTACTAACTGATTCATTATAGACCATTTCTCATCCTTTTTTTTAATCAAATTTCAAACCCATTATTTGCGGGTTCTATAAGGCCTCCGTAATCAGACCCACTTTATGCAACTCATATGCGGCACCATTAGTAAAAATGATATATTATTAGATAGAACTTAGTTTGTATACATTGAGCATGCCTATCTACATTATAAGCTTAGTGGTGATGATGGCTTAGGCAATTACATTTTAGCAATTGTCTTTACACTGTTGCTATTGGATGAAGCCAAAATCGCTCCATCTTAATTTTCATAAAAAAGAGGATATTCTCTTTGAGGAGGCCAAAGAAGGATAAGGATAGGGGTCGGTTGAGCTGGGTGTGATTCCATAGTGTTCCTGCTCAGTGCATAACATAGAAGTTACCTTTGACACCGGCAAATTTTCCTACAAGGATCATGTGCTTAAAGTCAACTCCATTATCTCCTTAAAGTGTTAAAAATGATTCTCTCATTTTTTCTTTTGTAAGAACACTATTAAAGCCATTATTTTATTTAGGACTGACTATTCTCCTTTTCTAAGTTTTCCTTCCAAATCAATCCAACGTCTCTTGGTGAGTGTGAATTCTGCAGGGCCTTGATCAGCGTTCTCTGGCCACATGGTCTCTCTTCATTGGCTTCCTGCGACTAAGAACTGGGCCAAATTTATCAACATTTTGCATCGCAAAAGGGCCTGATTAATGAGTTCAGTGGTCTTATTGCCACGCAGCGGTCTACAGCAGCCGTATTACGATGTGACCGCTGGCCCTGCAGCAATGTTTCTGATGGCGGTGCATATTTTTTCATATATGTCGAGGCATGTGTGTATATGTTGAATGTACACATATGCATGACACATGTGAAAAAATACCTACTACCCATTGCTGGAGTGTGGACCATATGTGCCCAGTCAATGGGTAAATACTGCAAAGCGGACTTAACCTGGATTTCGGCGCCAAAAGGATCGTTTTCTTCAGGGTCAAGATGCTGCTGTGAAGGGGGGACCTGGAGAAAGGGATCAACGTGGAAGACTGAAGGGAAGAAAAGGAAATGGGGGAGTATGCCCCCCAAATCCTTCCATTCTGCTGACTTGAAGCAGGCGGTCCCACCGCCACGGTCAGCTCGTCAGAAAGCCAACTCATAATTTGGACGGCGGCGAAACCTCTCTGCAATGCTGTGACAGCTGCTTTCCCCCCGACCACATTCCCAGATTTATCATTAGTGGTAGACCTGGGAATGTGTCAAAATGCTACGCCCCTTCGAGGTGAGGCGTAAAGAGGAGAAATATCTTTATTTCTTCTCGTTTTTTCCTCTTTCTATGTGTGCTGCATGCTGCATCACAAATAGAAAGAGGAAATTGCCTCTCAGGATTGTTTTTGTGCTGGAAGGTGTCCCTTACTGTGCAAAAACGATCCTGTCTACAATGCAGGCACCCTTGCACCATGACACAAGGGTGCCTGCATTGGAACTAAGCAGCCAAAAGTGTGCATGCGCTAAGAAAGGACGCCCTAAAATGATAAACTCGGTGCATTCCTGCCCTTTCTCTTTCACGCAGCGCAGCAAGGTGGCTTGCTGTGTTGCTCTGCATGAAAGAATGATAAATCTGCCCCTCTATCTTTAAAGACCTCTGTCTCTGTCACAATGCATTTTACGTGGCGGGCAGCATCTTTACTAGGGAACAATTTGCCTGTTACATTCTGGGTTGCATTACATCTTAGTTTCCAAGATTTACCATTCATGCCTCACTGTAAGTCCTTGTCTGTGCTGGCTACCAAACTCAGAAATGCTCTCCTCACCAACTACTTTTTCAGAACAAAGAAGTCCTGTTTTCCTCTTTTAATTGGTTCTGGTTTGACAAATTAACCGCCATGAAAGAGCAAAGACACCCAGTATTGGGATAACAGAGGGCTTTTAAACGCTAATATTGTATTAATGATGATAATAATAAAAATATTAATAAGAATAAAATATCTTCCTAACTACTTGTAATTACTTGCAGCTACTCCTATGTACACCTATGACTACTATTGCCTACAGTGCCAGGACACACAGTCTCTGGATAACAATGCATTTTTCAAAGATAGTACAGTAGAAGTAGTAGTAGTAAAAATTATAATAATACATTTTCATACCTCCATACGCCTACTTCTACTTGCTTGTGCCTACTTCTATTTACCCCTTCTATTACCTTATCTTACTACTTACTTACTCCTAAGCCATTACTGACTCCTACATTTATTGCAGTTATCACTTTCTCCTAGTCTTATTTCTAGCTTTTTCCTGTTTTCGCTTTCACTTATTCCTATGTACTCCTACTTAAATCCATACTCCCATCTCCATTTGTACACCATCCATCCTCACTCAACCCTGTTTCCTTCCTTGCACGCTCAAGCATCCATCCCTCAACCCATAATCAAGCATTCATCCACCACCCATTCTTTCATCCATTCAGTTATCCAACTAGGAACATCAATTTCCCCACCTATGATCGTATGCACCTACAGCCATCCAATCATTCATTCATCCTTGAATACAACCATACAGCCATGAATCTAACCAACATTTGTTTGTCAAAAAACACATACACCAAGAACAAGCTCAATCCAACGCTTGTTTTGGGCTATCTTGTCTTCAAGTGAGGTCAAGACCCGCCATGAATTGCTAACTAGCTTGGCAATAACCTGTGAATTATTGGCCTCTAGCAAGTTTATCAGTTCCCTCCTAATAATAATAAGAAAATCTCCTGTTACTTATGATGATAAAGTTGTGCCCATATGTGCTGGGCTCATTAACTACCATTGCGGTCAGTGGGAAACATTTTATGATTGACAGCCGATGATAAAAAACTGTGCAAAGGTTTAAGGGCATATGTACGAGAAATGATGCATCGCTGCACCAAGGCAGCGATGCGTCGAAATTTCTTGCGCTTGCATGAAAAATCCTTATGACTCCATGGATGCCCATATTTACAATACGGGGCTCCATGGCGCAAAGTCCCAAGGATGCGTCAGAAATTCTGACGTATCCGTGGGAGGGAAGGATGCCGCAAGGCATCTGGCCCAAAGGTGGCGCAATGCTGTAGTTGGTCCATGGGAAGGATACCGCAAGGCATCTGGCCCAAAAGTTGCGCATTGCTGTAGTTGGTCTCAACTACAGCAATGTGTCAAAAAACAGAGGCGAAGTGTCAAGTAGCCTACTGTGTGGGGACCAATATAATGGAGTGTCAAAAGGTGAAAAACTCACCTCACACTCTATTACATTGTTCCTGAATGTCACGCATACAAGTGGGCATAATGTACTTATGTGTACCACTATGCCTATGTATGTGTGACATAAGTCATTAATGGTGCGTAATGTGTGATTTACTGTGTTACCTACCTTATGTGTGCACTTACCTGCTGAGGGGATGTGACTTGATGGCAGATTACACTGTTTCAAGTCACTTCAGCTGGTCAAATTCCTCTAAGAAAGCCAATGTGTCATTCCTATGCCTGGGATTTAGAGGCTTAGGAATTTTGACACATCTCAAGCACAGCTGCCCGCCTCCCAAAGATGCGTAACTTTGGGAAAAAGTCATAAATACCACTGCGTCAGTTTTACGGGAGATTTTAGGTGGTAATGCCTACCTTGCAAAAATTAAAAATAACGTGACGCAGCTGATTCCGTCGAAGGAATAAACCGATGCTGGCTGACGAAAAGTGATGCATCAACCCAGATGCGTCACCTTGTAAATATGGAGCAATGACAACACCGTTGGTGCGTCAAAAAAAATGATGCAGTGGTAGCACAGGCGCCTTGTAAATATACTGCTTTGTCTTCAAGTTCAAAGTTCAATTTACTTAAATCGTTCCCGTAAGAAAATATTTCTTCCACATTTTCCAGTAGAGGGCTTAGAGATAAACTGTCATTAATGGTATGGACATTCAACAGTGAGTATGGTGCATCCTTGCACGGATGTGAAACTGGCTGGTAGTTTAGTGACAAATAACCCCGGGCGAAGTTGGCGGAGTGCAACTACGCGTAGGTCCACGGAGTTGGGGGAAAACTCAGCGGAACTCCGCTCCGCTCCGCCACCCACCTCCACCCCCCTAATAAAATAATAGTGACAACATAATTTAAAAGAAATAAAAAATCACTTACCTGTATTGCGGCGTCCCCGGGCTGCCCTCCTACCCCTCGCCGTACATCTTGCACGAACTGCGCATGGGGGGGCTGGCTAACTCCGCTCCGCTGCGGAGTCGGAGTTTTTTTCCCTGCTCCGCGTTCTCAGCGGCGCGCGGAGTAGGGAAATCTCCGCACACTCCCCTGGCGGAGCGGAGTTCTCCGTCCGCGCCTAGTGACAAACCAGAACCCAATCAATATGCAGTATTCTGCTATCCCAGTCTGCCAACACTCCAATTTAATTTATATGTTATGGTAACTTAGCATTCATTATAAATTGCAATAGTAATCTAACATATGGATTGTTTTTAGGGTACTCGGTTATTTAAATCGAATCCTAGTAAAGTTAGCACATACTTTTTACAAATGTCAATAAAAAGGTATATATGTAAAGAAAAATATGGCTATTTGAAACAGATGTGTTATTGACTTGTATTCTGATTTAAACATGGAGGATTCAATGCCTCAATATTTTTCTCAATCCTGGCCAAAATATGAAGTGCATGTGAAAATCACAGAACATTGCGCCTTTATTTCGTGTGCGCAAATTATGAAATGTGCTTTACAAATTACATCACTGGCCAGCGACAACAGCTGCCAACAGCAATACAGGGCAAAAATAAAAAAAAAAATTTGAAGCTCTATCTGTACCAGTAGTTCTTTGAAATGTAATATTAATGATGCTAGCATTTGAAATCTGTGATAGACCTTGACAACAATGAAGATATTACTTTGTAGAAGCTGTAGTAATTATATCACATTTAAATTTTCTCTACAGATAGAGAAGTGTGGCAACAACAAAAATGAGTTTTACAGGGGATTTTAGGTGAGAACGCACACTTTGCATATATTAAAAATAACGTGAGTCAGCAGATTGCGACGAAGGAAAACACCAATGCAGGCTAACGAAAAGTGACGCATCAACCTAGATGCGTCACCTTGTAAATATGGAGCAATGACAGCACCGCCTCTGCGTCAAAAAAATGTATGCAGCAGCAGCACAAGCTCCTTGTAAATATGCCCCTTTGCCTTCACGTTCAAAGTTCAATTTACTGAAAGCGTGTCCGTAAGAAAATATTTCTTCCACATTTTCCAGTAGAGGGCTTAGAGATAAACTATCATTAATGGTATGGACAGTCGACAGTGGGTATGATGCATCCTTGCATAGATGTGAAGCTGGCTGGTAGTTTAGTGACCAACCAGAATCCAATGAAAATGCAGTACTCTGCAATCCCAGTCTGCTATTCCACTCCAAGTTGATGTATATGTTATGGTAGCTTGGCATTATAAATTGCAATAGTAATCTAACATATAGATTGCTTTTAGGGTACTCAGTTATTTAAATCGATGTCAATAAAAAGGTATATATGTAAAGAAAAATATGGCTATTTGGGTACAGCAGTGTTATTGACTTGTATTCTGATTTAAACACGGAGGATTCAATGGCTAAACATTTTTTCCAATCCTGACCAAAATATGAAGTGCACGTGAAAATTTTTAACAGGGCCGGGGTCGTGCTGGGATCTAGAATTAGGGGCTAGAGAACCGGCTTATGGACTAAAGGCAGGGGTTAGGGAAAACTTTTAACACACATAGGCCTTTACCATACATGCTTTACAACAAAATACATTGTAAAGGCTATCGTCGTCGATAGAGGAGCGAAGAGATCCTTCTGCTTCCTCTCGATGACGTGTGTGCAGTGCCTCATCCGGAAAAAGTAAGGGAGATTGTTAATTTTATTTTAAAGGATCTGGGGGCCAGATTTAGGGTTCACGGCAGGGGCTGGGTATGTTTTAAAAGGGCTGGAGGCTAGGAGGGGGTCGCGCAGGGTTCTAGATTTAGGGTTTAGGGAACAGTCGGGTATTTTTTAACAGGGAGGGGATCACGCTGGGGGTCTAGATTTAGGGTTTAGGGCCAGGAATTTTTTAACAGGGAGGGGGTCGTGCTGGGAATCTAGATTTAGGGTTTAGGGAAGGGTCGGGAATTTTTTAACAGGGAGGTGGTCATGCTGGGGATCTACAATTAGGACTTAGGGAATGGTCGAGTAATTTTTAACAGGGCTGGGGTCGCTCTGGGGTCTAGAATTAGGGTTTAGGGAACCCGCTTATGGGCTGAGGGCAGGGGTGAGGGAAAACCTTTAACATGCATAGGCCTTTACCATACATTGTAAAAGCATGCGTGGTAAAGGATATACGTGATAATGGCATTCGAGTTGTAATGCATGCATGGTAAAGGCATGCATTACAACGGAATGCTTTGTTCAATCATACAACCGTGTCGTGAGAAACCGCCATTACAACGCGGCTGTTTCCATGCAGGGCCTTTACCACGCAGGCATTACCACGCATACACTGTTACCACGCATAGCCTTCACCACGCATTTTTTTAACAACGTATGTGGTGAGGGCATATGCTGGTAACGGCACCTGCGTAGTAAAGGCTATCGGCATCATTAGCGGAGCGAAGAGATCCTTCCACTTCCTCTTTTTTGTTTTTTAAATCTGTTTTTATTGGTTTTTCAAATTTTGCATTATGACAAGTTGTACATAAATTCCACATGCATATTCAATAGGAGCTTGCTAGAGTTGATTCTGTACAAACGTTGGTTAGTCTGTTCTACAACATTAGGAACACAAAGTATAGTTATGCCATTGGGTTAGCTGCACAGTGTACTAGTACTACTCGTATTGATCCATTAATGTCACATGCTTGACGCTGTGGTGCAACTGTGTTGCTTGTAGTCCCATTGTTTTTATCTTTCCGCTGCTACTCATGACATTTGGGATACTATTCAGCCCTTCTAAAACTGGGCATAGCTTGTAAATCTTTGCCATTGCCTTATCATGTGTATATTTGCTAACAGAGTAAACTGTGGGAAAGGGTCATAATATAACAAGGGCTAGTGATACGTGATGGTTTTTTGTAAATGGGTGGTGAATGTTGTCGCTGAGATGCCCTTGTTGTGTGTCGCAGATAGCATGGGTGTGCATGTCTAGCATGTACGTTGTGACGTTTGTTGAACTGTGAGAGGGGGAGGTTTTTCACCCAGCGTTGCTGATTGTTTACCTGCTTTTTTTGTCCGGCTCAGTGCCCTGGTCCGGTCTGGTCATGTGTTCCTATTCATCCCGCCCTTGCTGTTGGTGTGGTGAAGGGGGTTCGTCGTTATTATTTATGCTCAAGAGGGTTGCTAGGAGCTCTTCCCAGCTGTTTGCAATCTGGATCTTTAAAAGCCACAGTGTGTCCCCTCTGCGAAGTGCCACGCTTTCTGCTTTTGCCCAGGTGTGCATCGAGTGTCTCCACATTGTGATTTTAGGGGGGAAATGGGCCTTCCATTTCTTGGTGATTAGTTTCTTTGCCACCACTATTCCTAGATCCAGGAATCGGGAAGTGACTTTATTATTCCTATTCTTCTGATATAAATGCAGTATATACGTGGGCCAGTCTGGAAAGAGGTCTCTATTTGTGCAGCGTGCTAGGTCTTCCGTTACTGCTGTCCAATACTCAGCTAGTGCGGGTCATCTCCATAGCATATGCAGTAGGTCTGCATCTACGAGTGCACATCTAGGCGATTTGCGTCTTGGCGACTAAAGTATTTGGGGATCTTTGCGGGCGTGAGGTAAGCTCTATGCATGATGAAGAATTGGATCTGTCGGAGGCGTGTGTTTCGGGGAATATATATGGGACTCTGCAACACCGAATTCCATTCCGTGTTTGTGAGTTGTCGGTCTACCTTGGCATCCCAGTGCTGCCTGAGGGGTGACAAGTCAGCAGCTGTGTAGTGTTGCAGCGAAGCCGCGATCCATTATGTTAAGTGTCCCCCGACCCATGACGTGTATATTGTATTGTGTGATGCATGCTTAGTTCTGTGGATAACTCCCCCCATTTGGTGGTTAGTGCTGCTATGAGAGAACGGTGTAGTAGGAACTGCCCGGGGGGGGGCAGTTCCTCCTCTTCTATGAGTGTAGAATATGGGAGCAGCATCCCCTCAAGATATAAATCACCTAATTCCTGAATTCCTGCATCTTGCCATTGTTGCAGCTCTGCTGCGGATGTTACAGTGGGGCCCTGAAGTGTTCCTTCCAGTGGGCAGGCGGGGCGTATGGGATGGTCGTTCTGGTTATGTATAGTGCTCTGCGGAAGCATTTGTGCGCCTCACCCAATAATAACAAGCTTGGGGTACTGGCTTTAGTTCAAGGATGGAATAGCCTCAGCAGTTCTGGAAGCTGTACAGGAGGGAGTGTGTTCGCTGTGTCTTCCCTGTGCTGATCTGCCAGCCACCTGGCTATCCATTGCAGTTGAGTAGCCAAGTAGTACTGCTCTAGGTTCGGGATGACTAGGCCCCCTTGATCCGTGGGTAAGTATCGCTTTCTGATTGCTACTCGATGCCTTCAGTTTCCCCATATGAAGTCTCGGACCAGGTCTTGTAGGGGGCGAAAAGAAGATGGGGGGACATATAATGGGAGGTTCGTGAAGTAATAGAGGAGCCGGGGGAGAATTATCATCTTTGTCAGTGCCACCCTTCCCGTGATTGATAGTGGTAGCGCCTTCCAGAATATCATTTGGGACCTGATTGCTGCTATGGCCTTGCCCAGATTGACGTCAAGCAGGTCTGGTAGGTTGTGGTATATCCGTATCCCTAGATAGCGGAACGTGGTTTCGTGCCACTGAACCCGTTCTCCATTGAGTGTGTAGCCAGGATCTGTGTTGTGCTCACTAAAGGAATACAGGCCGGATTTAGGGACATTTACCTTAAGTCCTGATATATTGGCAAATCTTTCGAGTGTGAGAGACAATCGGTGTGGTATGTGGCATACGTCTCTTATGTACAGTAGGAGGTCGTCTGCATATAATGACACAACATGTGTGCCATCTCCTAGTGTGATCCCGTCTCTCACCTCTGCTCTGAGGTTCTCTGCTAGTGGCTCAATTGCCAGAGCAAACAAGAGTGGTGAGAGGGGGCACCCCTGTCTCGTCCCTCTATGTATCTTTATCGGCTCCGACATGTAAGGGCCTGTTTTTATCCTTACCGTTGGCCTGTCGTACAATAATCGGACCATGCTGGTAAAGTAGTTTCCTAGATTATATTTGTCTAAAACCGCAAAGAGAAACCCCCATTCCAGTGAATCGAAGACCTTCTCCAGGTCCAGGACCAGGCACCCGCATGTGGCCAATGACTTTGTGAATAGGTGGCTAACCTAAAAAATCGCCTTAGGTTTGGAGAGGTGCTCCTGGCGGGTATAAAACCATTCTGGTCTGCATGCACAAGTGAGGGTATTATTGGTGTAAGTCTGTCTGCTAGTAGCTTTGCTAGTATTTTGTAGTCTACGTTTAGGAGGGTTAGTGGCCTCTAAACTCCCATATCTGTAGGGTCTTTATCTGGTTTGGGCAGGGATACTAATTTTGCTTCTCACATAGATGGGGGGAGTTGCTGTGCACTGGTTGCTTTTGTGTACAGTGTGTGCAAATGGCTAACTAGTGCTGCGGTGTATGCTTTGTAGAACTCTGCTGGTAGGCCATCTGGGCCAGGGGTTTCCCGTTGGCGAGAGCCATGATTGCGCTTCTAATTTCTTCGGGTGTTATTTGTGCGTTCAACTGCTGCCTCTGGTCTGGCGTTATTCTAGGCAGTTGTATTGAGTCTAAGAATTCTAGAAGTAGTCTATTATTCAACGGCCCCAGGGATTGGTATAATTTAGTGTATTGTCTGGTCATTGCATCGTGTATTTCATGCTTCGTGTAGACTAGCTGCCCCATCTCGTTGCGTAAGGCTCCTATGGGGCGGCTGGTTTGTTACTGATGCAGGAGCCATGCTAGCAGTTTGCCTGCGCGGTCCGCAGAGGCATGCGTGCTGAGTGCGCTGCATAGTTATGGCATCGTAGTTGTTCTAGTAGATCTGTGTGTTCTGATCTTAGTGTCTAGTCACCTAGAGTTTGGGATTCCCGCTGCGTGCTTGGTTTCTTGACCCAGCAGCTGCCGTTCTATCCGGCTGAGACCTTCACTAAGTTGTTTCCCGATATTCCAGGTGGCCCCCAAGCAATGCCCCCTGAGGGTCACTTTGAAGGCGTCCCATTCCAGAAGAGGGTCCTCTGCTGTGTGTTTGTTTATCTCAAAGTATTCTAGTATGGATGTCCCTAGGGACGCGCGAAATGCATGGTCTTCCAGCGCTGCAGGCTGTAGGCGCCAGGTGGGGACCGGAGGGGGGCCCGGGTCCCATGTAAGTTGCAGGAGTTGTGGGTTGTGATCGGAGTGCATGCGCCCTAAATATTCTGTGTGTTTAATGAGTGGGAGTAGGGGGGATGATATTACTATTCGGTTGAGACGGACGTGTAGGTCCTGCACTGTGGAATAAAAAGAATATACTCGCGTCGTGGGATTGTGTGCCCTCCATATGTCTGTTAGTGACCAGTTTGTTAGCCACTCCTTGAGAGCCTGTGCATTGGATACTGTCGCTGCATTTGTCAGAGGGGGATATGACCTGTCCAAATCTACGTCCAAACTGAGTTGAAGTCTCCCCCTATCAACCAAGGGAGCTCATTCCAACCAGCCAGTATTCCCGTGAGTTTCCTGAGGAATGTGCTTTGCTCTGCATTTGGGGCATATATTGAGCCCAGGAGCAGAGCTTGGCTGTTTAGCGTTCCCTTGACAAACACATACCTTCCCTCCGGGTCTATGATTATCTCATCTGCTTTGTCTGGAACGCCTGACTTAACCCATATCATCGCCCCTCTGGCTTGCGAGGAGTAGTTTGTACTATATACCAGTCCTCTCCAGTGTTTATGCAGGCGGGTTGCCTCTACCTGGGTGAGGTGTGTTTCTTGCAACAGCGCGATGTCGGTATGCCTACGTAGAAGGTATGCGTATATAGAGTATCTGTGACTGGGCGTATGAATGCCCCTCACGTTCCAGGTCAGGATATTAGTTTGTGCGATTCATGTATTTTGTGCTTCCTTACCTGGGAAGGGCCGCAAAGGCAACCGTGACCCAGGGCACCCTGGTGAGCATTCAGCGATAGTGTGTAAATATCAGGGGTTAGGGGTTCAACTGGGTAGTACATAATTTGTATCGGGCAAGATCGTAGTCGATGCTCGTCCAAACTGTGAGGCCTAACAGTGGCAACATTCATGGTGAGGATGTCTTGATTCAGGGTGACGCGTGCTTCGCTTGCATGCGCTGGGATGTGCCTCGCTCTAGGTGAGGGTAATTAGCGGGCTCCTGCCTTTTATTGGTGCGCGCTAAGAGTGCGTCTGACCTGGTGAGGGGCGCGTGCCTCAGCAGGGGTGCGCTGTGTGTACCTACGTGCATTGTTCAACTAGCTTTAAAAAGGATACATTATACTGTACGATTGTCCATTGTCTATATTATGTGTTCCGAAGTTTGCGGCCTTATATCAGGAAGTTGGACAGAGTCTGTGTCATCGGAGCGGGTTGGAGATGAATTAGTGGAGCCTCGGGAGCAGGTCGAGTGTGCGTCTAATTCAGTGGGCTACGAGGCAGTTTGGATAGTTGCAGCCACTAGAAGGGCCTCCTGGCGGTCCGTCTTCCTTTGTTCCTTGTCTGGGATCGTCAGAGGCGCTCTCGGCGGCTTGTTAGGCCCTGTTCTGCCGCGCCGGCAGTTCCTATTGGGCTGGCGTGGAAGGTGTGAGTCCATGGGTGGCCTGGATCCCATCAGTTGGCCTGTCTCTTCCAGCCAGTCCCACACCTCGGACGGTGTGTCAAGGAATTTCGCTTGGCCTTTCATGATTATTCGCAGCCGAGCTGGGAACATTAAAGAGTAGCGGAGGTCCAATGTTCAGAGCTGTTTCTTGACTTCTGTGAACGACCTTCTGCGCCTTTGTACTTGTATTGTATTGTCTGGAAACAGCATGATCTGCTGGTTTTGTATCTTAATTTCCACGAGCTTGCGGGTCTCTCTGAGCACTGTATCTCTATCTCTGTAATTTAATAGTTTGAATAGTAGCGGTCGTGGTCTGGAACCTGGTGGTGGTCGTCGTGTTGGTACCCTGCGTGCTCTCTCCACTACAAATTGAGGCGACAGGGAGCCCTTCGGTAGTAGCTCCTGCAGCCAGTTTTCGATGAATGTTGTTGAGTCCTGCCCTTTTTCCCCCTCCGGAAGGCCCACCACGCATATGTTGTTGCGGCGAGAGCGCCCCTCCTCGTCTTCTAACCCGTCTTCCAGTATATTGACTCGGCCTATGATGTCTTGCAATGCTGCTGCATGCCTGTGAGTGGTGGGCTTCAGTTCTGATAAGACCTGCTCATGTATTTGCACTTTGTTTGACAGTTTGTGGTGGTCTGCTCTGAGTAGGGTGAAGTCCGATGCCACCTTGTCTATTTTTTCTGCGAGTGCTGCACGGGTTTGGTCCAAGGTGGCGCCTATTTTTTCAACTGCTGTCAGGACTGTATCAAGTTTAGACAATAGCATTGGATTCATGGTCTCGCCTGCTGCGTCTGGGCCTGTGGGTCATCCGCCTTGCGCAGCTGGGTGTTGTACAGTGTTTTTTAGGCATCCCGTGACTATCTTCTGTGACGTGTGCATGTAGACCTCGCCCAGGGGTAATCTTCCTCAGCTTGCAGCTTTGCTCCTTGCTGTGTCTGTCGGGCCGTGTGCCCGCCGTGTGCTTCGCTGTAGTGTCACATGTTAGGTTGCTGAGTCCAAGCTTCTATTGGGCTAGTAGGTGCATGTGGCAGGTAAAGGGAGAGAGAGGGCCACTGGGTCCTCCGCCGCTAGGGCCTGTTTGGTGAGTTCTTTCCTTGTTTTTGGGGATGCATGTTCCATCGACTAGGGCCCAGGGGGGCCTTGTCTCTTGATCTGTGCTATTGGAGTCTGCCCGCTGCTGGACCTTCGCGTGGTTTGTGGCGTCTTTACTAACTCCCCGGAGGTGGGCCCGTCTCCACGTTGCTCCTTGCTGCCGTTTATTTTTGTGTCACCAGTGCCAAGGAGGGCTCCACTCGCCTCTCCCCAGGCACTTCTCTTCATTCGTTCCCCGGCATTTGCCGTGGCCACTCTGCACCCGCCAAGGTCGGCCCTGCTCTCCTCACTCGCCATGCGAGTACGCGTATCTTACCGGCTGAGGTGTGGGGGGGGCGCTCCTTCCCACCAGGACTGCTTCATCCAGCTCCACTAGTGGGCACGATGGCGGCGACCCCGAGGCCCAGCAGTTCTCCCGGCCCTCGCGCCGACCGGAAGTAGTTCCGGCCGCTCCTTCGCAGACTCGCCTGTTTCTCGGCCCGGGCTGTCCTGCCTATTCGCTCAGCTCATGCCTCATGAGCCGCAGTCAGCGGCGTGCAGGTGGTAGCTGCACTGCTGTGTAGACTAGGTTTGTTCCAGCCCCGGTGCCGTGCCCCCTGGTTACGGTGTGGCTCCGCCGGACGTTCTCTGGGGCTTCCAAGGCCCCTCCGCACAGGATGGCGTAGTGGTGTGTCTCGCGGCGTGAGTCTCGTCCTTCGGTGCTTCACCGCTCGTTTTTCCACTCTCTGGTCCTTCTTAAAGGTACGTGCTATCTTGGCGCGAAGTTTTAAACATTGAATTGTGGCATCTCCGGTTATAATTTACGGATAATCGAGGCTGTCAGGACAGAGCTCTACGGAGCTGCGTCCGCTATGTTGGCTGGCTAGCCACGCCCCCCCCCCATCCCTCCGCTTCCTCTTGTCGACCTGTGTACAGTGCCTCGTCCGGAAAAGGTAAGGGAGATTGTTAATTTTATTTTAAAGGATCTGGGGGCAAGAGGACAGATTTAGGGTTTAGGGCAGTGGCCTGGTATTTTTTAAAAGGTCTGGAGGCTAGGAGGGGGTTGCGCAGGGTTCTAGATTTAGGGTTTATGGAAGGGTCGGGTACTTTTTAACAGGGACGAGGTCACGCTGGGGGTCTAGATTTAGGGTTTAGGGAAGGGTTGGGAATTTTTTAACAGGGAGGGGGTTGCGCTGGGGGTCTAGATTTAGGGTTTAGGGAAGGGTCAGGATTTTTTTAACAGGGAGGGGGTCACGCTGGGAATCTAGATTTAGGGTTTAGGGAAGGGTCGGGAATTTTTTAACAGGGAGGGGGTCACGCTGGGGATCTAGATTTAGGACTTAGGGAAGGGTCGGATAATTTTTAACAGGGCGGGGGTCGCGCTGGAGTCTAGAATTAGGGTTTAGGAGCCCGGCTTAAGGACTGAGGGCAGGGGTTAGAGAAAATTTTTCACACGCATAGGCCTTTACCATACATGCTTTATAACAAAATACTTTGTGGTAAAGGATATACGTGGTAAAGGCATTGCCGTTGTAACGCATGCTTGGTAAAGGCATGCATTACAACGGAATGCGTTGTTCCATCATACAACCCAGTGTCACGTATATACTTTGGCCTACATGCAGTGGCTGTTGTTGGAATACATCTGACACAGTACTGATGGGGGAAGGGGTGGAGTCCCTTTTTAACTATGTACATCCTCCTCCTTGCAGTTCTGTTCTCTGCTCCAACACTCACAGAGCTCTTAGGTTTTGCTAATTCGCAGGATAGCATATTTGATGACATCACAGGAAGTGATGTCACACAAACTTTGGTATCAGTGACAACATGAGAAAATAATATCAGTGAATTGGTAAACACTATTCTCCATAAATGTAAAATAAAATAATACCAAAACCTCACTAAAGTAGTCACATAGCTCACAAAGGTAGGGAGCAGCACTCCTCCCATCAACTCAATGTGACTTTGAGAGCTATATCTGTGGTGAGGTGTCTTCCTGAAACTTTCACTGATCCCAGAAGCTACTCTGCATAAAGCGGAACTCATGCAGAGTCACATTTAGGGCCAGATTACGACCTTACAGCAGAGCGGTGGCACGGTGGTGCAAACCGCCATGCCACCGCTCGCCCAAAGGTCAGTGGTTTGGCAGGCAGGTGGCGTGGCGGTTCCTCCTGCTGTGCCCTTTAAAAAGCGGCAGTGTCTTTTAAAAGGGCACCGCAATTGGAACGCCTCACTAGGTTCCTGCTCGGCATGGACACGAAAGTCCATGCCGTGCAGGAACCTAGGTGCATGCACACAGGGGGACACATGTTATGCCCCCCTGTGTGCATTCACATATATCTGAGGCACGGGGGGGCTTATATGGCCCCCTTTGTTTTCTCTCCGCCACGCTTTTGAAAAGCCTGGCAGAGAGGAAACTCGTAATATGCTTGGTGGGACCGTGGCGGTCCCGCCAAGCATAATGTGGCCTCTGACCGCCGCTCCTACGCCAGGGAATGGCGGTTCCCTGGTGGAGCCGGCGGTCCTCAAGCGGTCCGACTGTTTGAGTCGTAATCTGGCCGTCAGTGTTCAGGTTGTAGCCCTTCTCCTTGTGTATGACATTTAACTTCCTGTGAGTAAAAGCTAAACCCAGCATCCAAATGTGTGACTCTCAGTGAGCAAGACTAGATATCAGTGGAACCACTGAAGCCACATACACTCCCCCAGGTCCCTTTTCTTTCTCCCTTTTTCCCACACACTCTTCTATTTTTGCTTCTTATTTTTCTTAAATGGAGGAACGGTACATGTCCCCTTCTACTTCCATTGTACCCCTCCTCTCCTCCCTTTCCCACAACTATTCCTTAACCCTCTCCCCACCTCACTTAGTGGTCTGCATGCAATTAGCATACCTTAGCCATACCTTTCTTTGCAGGTGTAAGGAGGCAGCAGAATACAGTGCCATTACTTACTAACTTGCTTTCATTTTATGGACATGTGCATCTTGAACTTCTCTTATTTGTTGGCCAGCTTTAAATGCTTCATAAAACATCACTTTTCATATTTATATCTATAACATTCCTGAAATGTCAATGTAAAAATTATGTTATTCATTGTTTTTTAAATCACAACTTTCAAAATAATATATATTCTTTGTACAACATATCTGTATCAAGGCTCTTTGGCCACAACTTTTTCTAATGTGTTATGTTTTATATGACTCCACGTGCAATGCTAAGGAAAGAGTGAAACAAACAGTGTAAGTAAATTACTACTTACCACTTATTTTCCAGTTTCTATCTCCACGCTCCCTAAAAAGGGAAACATTTGAATTAGGGACGTGTATGTATTTGACACAGGAAAAGAACCCATCAGCTTGATTACAGCTATGGAGTACATACGTCTTGTTTTTGATTGTATGCATGATCATACTCAGACCACCAGCGATCGCTTTCAGGTTTCCCATATACGTCCAGGGGAATTTCCCTCTTGACTTGCTGTTTCATCTCGACAGAAAGGATCTGGGTGTTCGGCAAGATGCTGGTGTCTGCAGGTGACTCTGAAAATCTTTAACGGTAAGATTGGAAATCATTTTTTCCAGGACTATTTGACACGATTCACAAAAATGGACAATTTCAGGTATTTGCACATCATCAAATTTATAACCTAAGAATTTGACGCTTGTTCTCTAACTTTTTTAGCAGTTTATGCAATGTTGAAACTGAAGAAACTGACTTAACCAATAGTGTTTTCTCAAAACTACCCTAGATACTCGCAGTCATATAGTGATACCTACTTAGTTACAACCGGCATCTTCACTAATCCTCTAGTTGTTTTCCTTAGACTTTCTGCCCATCAATTTTTCAAAATAATGTTTAATTATTCCTTACATCATAATGGCTCTTTATTCAAATGGCCTGCAGGAGACAGATTTACTGAGCTGACACATACATCTACTTTAAAGTGTGAGTAGACAGTAATAGTCAAGAGCGGTGTGAAGACAACAGATATTACTTCCTGGAAATTAAGAATAATACCAGTACATGTTAATTAGTAGGGGGAAGACGTACACATTAGACACTAGGACACACATTTATTAACTTCCAATGCAAATAAGTATCCAAATATGCTGCACTGCGTTGTGTGAAGGGGACATCATATGTCTGACGTATATCTGACCTATATCTACTAAAACTGGCTTGCTGCTGGTGTCATTCCTTGCGTTGGTACAGAAACAGCCTTACCTGCACCAAATACAGTCTTGCACTATGGCACAGAGGTGATGGTGTAGTGTCCAACATAGTATTTGTGATGGAAGCCAACCCTACCAGAACAAATTCATACACAATAACAACAACAAAAGGATCAGACGTATTGAATTTGTGCTGGCTATAATGTAATGCATTTGTTCTGGGTAAATCAATACATCCCCACCTTGTTTGCATCTGTTTCCACTAGGCATTAGGTTTTGAAGCAAAGCTCACTCAGTAAGTCTAACTTTATAGGGCTGGCTTTGCATCAAATCCTCTGGCGGTTTGCGATGATCCTCTCCCAAAAATGCCCCTTTGATACAAAACGGCTAAAAGTGGATTTGGCGCTCTGAAAAGGCCCCCTTACGAGGACAAAACATATTTTACACTGGAAAATTACTCCCTCTAGCTGCTTTGTACTGATTTGTTTGCTTTGCTGTGCACCAGCATAGGCACAAAGCATTAGGAAATCCGGGCCTAGCCATGTACTCCAACATTTCTATATCTACAAAAGGCTTAATAAATCAATTTCATGGCAGTTGCTATGTTGAAGAATGTGTTCTAACATTTTTGCAACGTGTCATTAGGACTATAGATTTCTAGAAAGTCGTAGTTTTAAAAGGTGCTACAATGAGTAGTTTTGTCTTTTTAAAACTAGATACTTCACGTACTACCAGAAGAATTGCAGTAACCCGTAGGTATTCATTAAGTGAGGCGTAAAGCAGTCTGCAAAGCAGACATAGAAAAACAGAAAGCAGAAACCGAAATCTGCAGTGAGTGTTTTTTTTAACGTAAACCATTTGCAGCACAAATAGAAGTAGCAAATTGCCATTATTTAATGATTGTTTATGTGCAGGAAGGGTCACTTTCCTGCAGATAGAGAATAATTAATGGCATTTTGCTCTTTCTATGTATGGTGTAGAATGCAGCACACTTAGAAAAAGCAAAAACAAGGAAAAATAAGAGTATTTCTCTATGTTGCGCCATTGTAGCACCTGCTATTGCATGGCATTCGTTTTTGGTGCTGCCTCAGATTTACACCTCCTTGTAAATCTGGAGCAGCATCAAAAAGCAATGGGTGTTGCAGTGGAACGCCCACAGCAACACCCACTGCACGCCCCTTTCACGCAGATACCTGCGTGAAAGGGTACAATATTAACAAAGCACCGTTAAACCAGAGAAAGTAGCTTAACACCACTCAGTAAATATGGTGCAGGACAATGCACCACCAGAACTTCAAAAAAAGTGACATTCTGCTGGCGTAATCCCCTTGTAAATATGCCCCTGAGATGGGCACAAAACACATTCTATGGGAACGTGTGAACGGGAAAACCGTTGCTCCACTGGTAAGTTAAAACTAATGGCTCCCTGGAAATGTAGCTCACAAGTGGGAAATAGTTAACTTCTAAATGGTTAAATATAAAACTAGATATTGTGCCTCCATCTTAATGATACACTGGTAAAATCAGGTAAATGCAAATTATAGAAAACAGGAACCAGCGACTCAGTTACTAATTTAAATCTTGTTAGAGGCAGGTAGAAGCTGCTGCCACCAAGGATAATTGGGAGCATCTTAGATGTTCTACATAAAGGTATGGCTCTTTCATGCTGATAGTATTATTCCTGCGCCGTCTATCATACTACAATCAATCTGCTCAATCTATATCATTAGGCGAGGGTTGGCAGGAAGGTGATGACTCCATTATTTACCAGTAACCTTCTTTACCCCAAATCAGCCTTACAATGGATGAGGAGCTTTCTGTCTGATCGCTCCCAGATTATCAACCTAGGCTCGTATCGTTCGGCCCCTATAGATTTGACCAAGGGAGTACCCCAGGGCTCATGTCTGAGCCCTACATTATTCAACATCTATATTGCTCCCTTGGCCAATCTTTTGAGGACACATGGGTTTATTCCCATATCATATGCCGATGATACCCAGTTACTCTTTCCATTTGATAAATTCACCTCGGCGGTCCGGCTAGCCTTCTCCAATGGGATGAGAGCCATATCACACTGGATGAAGAATAATTTCCTCCAGTGTAATGTGGGAAAAACTGAGATAATGCTCTTTGGAGAGGCCCCCCTTCTATGGACCCCGGATTGGTGGCCGGTCGACTTGGGTCCCCACCCTGCCCCCAAGTCTACAGTCAAAAATCTGGGTATCCGTTTAGATTAAGCCCTCAGTTTGAAGGAACACGCTGCTCAGACAGCTGGTTCCTGTTTTCATGTAATAGGCCTGCTCCGTCGAGTTTTCCCCTTGCTTCCTGATTCCACCCGGAAAACCTTAGTCCAGGCGCTGGTATTGAGTCGTCTGGACTACTGTAACGGCCTGCTGGTCTCTGCTAATGATGCTTCACTCAGTAGACTGCAGGTGGTTCAGAACACGGCGGCGCGGTTGGTCCTTAATGTTCCTTCCAGGACCCCCTCCCGCCCTCTTCTTATGAAGTTGCATTGGCTCCCTATCCGCCAACGGGTCAAATTTAAAATCTGCTGCACCATTCATAAAGCACTGCTCAATTTGGGCCCTTCCTATCTTTCCGAGAAATTCACGCCCTATGTACCATCAAGATCCCTCCGCTCGAGTGCTAAACACCTTTTGGTGGTGCCTCGAGTAAGTAAGGCAAGATTAGGAGGAAAAGCTCTTTCCTATCTTGGCCCTCGTTATTGGAATGAACTCCCCTTGCCCTTAAGACAGTGTCTGGATCACTTGCAATTCAGGAAGTTGCTTAAGACCAATCTTTTTTGCACTTGTTAAACTCTGTTGGAGCTGCTTTACACCCTCACGGTCCGCTCTAAGCGCAGAGATACCCCTTCGGGGGTCGATTCTAGCGCTATATAAACAAATAAATAAAATGGTCCTCCTCACCACAGTCAGAGCCCCTCCCTGTTGAGGGGTTCTGCACCTCCTTTCTCTTGTGTCCTGTTACTAAAAGAACGGGATTTAGGGGGAGGACCATTAAGTTCATGTAGGTCATGTACATAAAGGAATTACTTTGTTTTTTTGAAGCGTGGTAAAAGACCTGTGGTGGGCGGGCCGTCTCATGTTGTATTGACTCAGACGAGGGTGACCATATTCGGGATAATGAATGTTACCAGTAAGTAATGGAGTCATTACGTGTTGTTGTGGTCATCTCTAAATTAATCAGACCACGCCACCTTGTCGCAGACTGTCAAAAGCGCAGGCGTTGACAATTAAGTGCCGGTGCCGAGCACCGGAAACCACCAGCTCAAATTAAGCACTGAGAGGCCCTGATTATGAGTTGGGTGGCAAATTTCGACCTGTGCATAAACCCATGTTTATGCACAGGTTGAAATTACAAATTAATTGTTGTTTAACGCGTTCAAAACCAAAATCTTCATTAAATATCGGCAGGTCAAACCTGCTGAAATGTAACAGGGTTAAACACCAAAATCTGCATGTTATTCCCCAGAAACTCCTAATAGATGCTATTTATCGCACCTGATAAATATTGATAAATTGCGAACCATGTGGTATTGTTATGTACCAGGTGCGATAAATAGCACATATACTTGTAATTAGGCCAGAAAATGCAATGTAGGTTGCACTTCATTCAAAGTATTCTAATATGGAGATTGAAACATGTAGGGAAAATAGAGGATGGAGAGCATGGCTGCAGTGAAACCTCTGGGAGGAAGCATTATTGGTTGAGTTACAAATGGAAGTCATTAAGTCAGGCAACTACTTTGAAGTTGAAATGTTACCTAAAAGAGCAACAGCTGTAAGAAATGTCATATTCCCTGTCATGTTGAAGTTATATTTGGTTTATGAACCCATACGTTTTGACATCTAGGGATTGCTAAAAATAGCCCAAACAGGTATGTTCTTTTGTTTTAAAATTACAAATTAGAAGACTGATGGAATATCTGCTAAATTAGTGTAATGCTCCAGTAGACAGCCAGAGAAGAAATCCAGGGATAATTGCATCTACTATGTTTAGGGTAACCCTATCTTGCTTTTGTTGATAAATCTGCTGTGTGCTCAGCTATCTCCAGAGTTTGAAGACTTTATCTCGAGGAAGAGTAAAAAGAAGGGTTAGAATGGGAAACATCCACTACAAAGTAGTCTTTTCCATGCCTGCCTTTACCAATCATGGTAATCATACTAAAGGTAAATATGTATATACATACTTACCTTTCATATAATTACCATGCATGGTAAAGGTATCCTCGTGGTACATAAACTGGAGTCACGGGGAGAGTGCAGCTGGATCACCTGAGAGGGATGGTTGTTATGGAGAAATAGTATATATATATATATATATATATATATATATCACGACCCCCAGCACTCTCAAAACCTCCTCTCGGAGAAAAAAGAGTAACGGACACCCTAGGATAGAATGGCAAGTTTTCTTTATTCTTCCTCACTCCTCCGATGACCCGTTTCGAGCAACAAGTGCCCTTGATCACATACAGAACGCAGTCCGCCATACTCTTTTAAAGAAATTGTGCACACCCCCCTAGTGTCACATGTTGAACAACATAGAAGAAACACTCTGAGTTTGGACTCACCAAAAAGCACCATCTGCTATTTGCATCAGTACCTGTGGTTAAAATACTTCAGAATGCTGGGACATCCTTAAAAATCATTAATTTATAGGCAATGCATGTACATAAATACATAAATAAATAAATATCCATAAATATGAATAAATAGATAAATATATACATATACATTTAAAGATAGACAAGTACACGGATTTCATTTCAGCCACGGTCTACCGTATGTTTTTCAGTAGACCGATCCTGTGCAAAACAATGGCAGTACGATAATCTCATGTAACCAGTCTTATATGTTTAAATGCCCATACATTACTATATCTTACATTGACAGTGTTTTATTATTACAGCACAAATGCTGGTTTCTATTTTCACCATGCTACTGATGTAGTCACTGTAATTTCTTATCTCAGCCTGAATGCTGTTTTCTTAGTCCCACACTCAATGATGTAGTGACCATATGTAAATAATATCCTTGATTACTTGGTGCTAAAGAGTCATTTCTCTTTATTGTTTTATGATTTTTGTAATTTCTAAATATCTATTTTGTTTTTTTCTCTTCTAAAGTGCTTCTGTGCCTAGCAACATCCACATCTTGTGCAAAAATGCTAAATTAAAGTGCCAAATGCTGTGCAAATGCAAATCTAAACATAAAGTGCTAGTGCTATTGCTAAAACCTTAAATCTAATAATAACATCTGGGATGTTAAAACAATAATCACATCTGGGTGGCAGCGGATAAGAGACTAATAATAATTACATCATAATAAAAACCCTGCTCTTTCCTCCACAGTACTACTCCTGATAGTGGCGGTATTACATTTTTGTATTGAGTATTACAGGAAATTGTGCATATCCTCAGTATTGTTAAGCCCGTTTGGTACTTTACTGTCTAGTTCAAGAATCATGCGTGTTTTTAACTGCCTCAGAAGTCGTTCCCTATTCCCGCCTCTACGGAGGTTGGGAATGGCATCAACCACATAGTATTTCAAACAGTTTACATCATTGTTATGCATGCTCTTGAAATGCCGTGCCACAGGATATGAAGAATCATTATTTACGATTGCCCTCAGATGTTGCAGTATTCTGACATGCACCTGCAGCTTGGTACTCCCAACGTATCTCAAGCCACAGGTGCATGTCAGAACATATACCGCATACTCTGTTCTGCAGTTGTAGCTGCCTTTAATGGCAATCTCTTCTCGGCAAAATGGAGTAGTAAAATGAGTCGTATTAACTCCAAACTTGCACGCTCGGCAAGATGAGCATTTGAAAAAACCCTGTCTGGGTTTGAGCCATGTACCAATAGGGCCTAATTCTGGGCTATTTTTGACTAGTTTGGACCCCATAGATTGTGATTTCCTGATGGTGATGTTGGGAAATGTGGGGAGTCTGGTTCCTAGGACACTATCGGTGAGAACAATGGGCCAGTTTTTTCTTATTATAGACCTTATTTTCCTTTCCTGCTTGCTATATGTGGTTATCAAACAGGGGCCTTCATCCATGAGCGGGGGTTCTACTTTTTCTTCTAATCTTGGTAGCAGAGTTGCCCTAGGCCTTTCTTCTGCTTTGCTGACTGCCTCCCTCAGTATTTTCTCACTGTATCCTCTATTCTTGAGCCTAGTGAGTGCCTCTTGTGTGCAGTTCTCAAAATCTGTTTGTGTACTACAGATACGTTTTAATCTTAGGATTTCCCCATAGGGGATACTCCTAATGAGGTGCTTCGGGTGCGCACTGCTAGTGTGAAGCGTAGCATTGCCCGCCGTTGTCTTCCTGAATAAAGTTGTTTCCAATTTCCCCTCATTGACATATATTTTCACATCTAAAAATTCAATATTGGATCTACTCATATGAGATGTGAAATTGAGGTTGGCAGAGTTGGTATTGATTGCCCTAATGAATTGCCTGGCACTCCCCTCATCACCTTTCCACACAATAAAAACGTCGTCAATATAACGAAGCCAATGTATTATATGTATATATACATCTCCTGATGGTCTTTTTTAAGAACCTGTTCCTCCCACCAGCCAACATGCAAGCATGCATAACTGGGGGAGAAACAGGCTCCCATCGCTACACCTCTTAGTTGTTTAAACATTTTCTTGCCAAACATAAAATAATTATTGTGTAGACACCAAGAGATAAGGTCAAGCAACATCTTACTGTGTTGATGGTACTCACAAGATCTTGTATCCAAGAAGTGCCTGACTGCTTTTAAACCTGTCTGGTGTTCAATACTTGTGTATAGTGACTCTATGTCTAATGTAATGAGCATCAGATCATCTGCCCATTCAATGCCACTTATTTTTGTTAAAAAGTCCCCTGTGTCTTTTACATACGTGGGTAATCTTTTCACCAAGTCCTGTAAGAAAAAATCCACATTTTGTGTGACATGTTCTCCCACACTATTTATTGCAGATGATGGGTCTGCTTGGTATTGGTACAACGTTCTTGTGGACCTTCGGAATGAAGTATATAACTGGGAGGACTGGGAACTCTTTGTACATAAATTTATATTCATCAGATTAAATTAGTCCCTCCCGTTTCCACTGTTGCAGATCTTTCTTCAAGACTTCCTTTGCTTTGTTGTATTCCCTCATAGTTGTCCTCTCATAGCATTGTTCATATATATATATTCACTGAAAAAACCACAGGTTTCAGGGACGTTATAGTTAGTTTGACATTTCACTTGTACAAAATCAGAGAAATTCAGCCGTTATAGTTAGTTGAGCTAACAAATAACTCATGCCCCTGCAATGCACTGCTGATGACGTCACATATTACATCACTCATGACATGGTCAGTGACATCACTGATGACATCTCAAAACTGCAAAAAAACTAAAAATAAAAAATGTTTTGCACACTTCTGTCAGTGGGCTATACGTGGGCCACATCTGGGTGATATTTGTGCTACATCTGGGCTCTTTTTTCTCTGGTGGCCATTTTGGGAGACTTATTTGTTATGAAGTTTCCTAATTTCCTCATTTACTGCAGTCTCCTCAGTAGGAAATGCTTTCAGTTTTTTACTTTGATTCCATCAAGAAGGCATTCAGATGTGTCACACATTTGCCATAAATTCAGAATGTTGGAACTCTAGTTGCTCATTAGATCACTGTAGCAAAGCTACTGCTCACCAGTGAGTTAACTGGAGTCTGCTGGTGGTATTGAAAGTGCATCTTTCAGTCTGCATGTCAGAATTTTTTAATGAAATAGAAGAGGATTTGAGAAGTCACTCAAAATGTGCCCTAATTTTTCTTTCTGCAGCACTAATCATAATTTCTGTGGCACAATGAACCCCCTCATTTTGTTCCTTTTTAAATAAATGTTTTAAGTGTTACCAGTTTATTCCAATCAAGATGGCTTCAGGTGTGCCATACTTTTGTCATAAGTAAGACTGTTAGCGCTCTAGTTGTTCTTTAGAACACTCTGGGAAGCTGCAGTAGAACACAAAGTAATCAACTGACAGTCTCTGACCTTGTTGGATGTACATGTTTTACTGAGAATGTCTGACTTCATTCTCACATGACTGAGAAAGATAATGTGAATTTACAGAAAATATGCTCTTATTTCAGCTTCTGGAGCACCTTCCAAACCTCTATTGGAAAAGCATGAGAAAATAGTTTTCTCTCAAACATGATTCATGATATCCCAGAAGAAGGCTTTTTCACAGGGTAAAATCACCTTATAACACACCACAATTCCTAAAATTAGTATGGTACCATCAACAAATGTCAAAGTCTGTTATCACCCTTTATACGTTCTCCTTTTGGTGACCCTCAAAACCTTCCATTCACTACAATGCATTTTAATGGGGTGCTATCATGTATATTGGACCCAAGATGGCTGCCAACATTTCTTGGATGAAGTGCTGACAGCCAATCAGATCTCAAGATGAGATGTGATGTTAGGCTCCGCCCAGATATCGATATTTCTTTTTCCTTTAATATGTCAAAAACTACCGAACAGATTTACACCATTTAAAGCAAAGAGTGCACTCTGGACCAAGAGCTACCTTTCTGCCAAATTTGGTGTAATTCCGTTCAGCAGTGGGCCACACTCTCAGCTTTTGGAATCAAGGGCCAATTTAAGAAATGGGTACAAGCCTTATACGACAAGCCCTGCGCTAAATTAGCATATTCGGGTTTGCAGTCTCCTATCTTTCAGATCCTCTGTGGTACCCGTCAGGGATGCCCCCTTTCACCTTTGCTATTCGCCTTATATATAGAGCCATTTATCTCTGTTTTGCAAAGTCATCCCCTAATCTGTGCTTTTACATCAGGAGCAAACTCTCTCAAGGTTATTGCATACGCAGAAGATATTGCGGTCTTCTCAACGGAACCTGGGGATGCATTGAAAGTGATAGTGGAAGAAGCTGGTGGGTTTGGTTCAATCTCAGGTTATAAATTAAACGTCAATAAGACCCAAGTTCTTCTTAATTATAAACCTCTAGCTTCATTGCATGGGGTTTGTTCCGTTGCTACTTATTTGGGGGTCAGGATGTCGGCACAGATAGACAGGATATTTTCTCTAAATTATGAAGTACTGCTGAAAGAGACAGCTAAGTCACTAAAGAACTGGCATAAGCTGCCCTTAGGTATTATTGGGTGAATCAATATTATAAAAATGAAGATTCTGCCCAAATTCCTTTATCTGTTCCGTTCCATTCCACTATGGGTTCCTAATTCATTTTTTAAGCGATTAGAGGGAACGTTAAGCAGTTTTATATGGGGTTACAGAAAAGCGCGACGAGCAATAGATTTGTTAAAACTTCCTTTTAGTCAAGGTGGTCTTGAGTTTCCTGACCTTAAAATATATTTTTGTTCAGCTTTTATTGGCCGTCTTCATAGTCTTATTAATCCTGCTAGCACTATCTTTTGTTATAAGTTTATGTTGGGAGAGGAGAGCAATATGTTTCTTTATAGAATTAATGACCCAAATTATTTTAAAAGGGTTAAGTTCAAGACTGTACGAGATAGCATATTCATCTGGCGTGCTATTTTGCTTAGTTGCAATGCATCGCTTTTTCATGATAAGTTCCCCCTTTGGTATAACCCAGGCCTGCCGGAGATATTCCACGATGCTGTGGGAAAATGCTGGGCTAGCTGCGGTGTCGTATGCTTAGGGGATTTGTATGACTACAGTGGCTTTGTTTCTTTTGAGAAACTACAGATACAGCATAAATTACCAGATCATATGCTGTTTAAGTACTATCAGATCCGGGATTATTTTCTACGGCATTTAAATTTGACGAATATATCTGGTTCTGACATCTGGGATTGCTTACATGCTGTAAATGCAAAATCTCTGATTAGCAGGGTGTATAAATGTTTAAGTATTTATAGATCAGATGACTGTGTGAGATTAGCTGATCGTTGGAGTAAGGTTCTGGGGACGCCGGTTGCGGCTATTACCATATCGCAAGCTCTTAGCACTATAGATAAGGTAGTGCATTCTACTAATTTGCGACTGCAGCAACATCGTACAATATGTCTACTATATTATACGCCAGAAAGAATTGCTAAGTGGTCATCTAACAACTTAGTCAGTGATCGGACAAAATGCCCAAGGTGTGATCTGTATGCGGCCAACATAAAACACATGTTTGTAACGTGCCCAGAACTGTCAATATTTTGGCAGAAGGTCGGACAAGTACTGTCTCAGAAGTTGGGGATGGAATTACCTCTTACGACTATGGAAATTATGATGGGTTGTAGGAATTTGAGCTCCAAATCTAATGGCTTACTTGCTATTTTACTGGTTTCCGCAAGACTAACAATTGCCCGGGTTTGGATCTCACCAAAACCCCCTTCTGTCACTGACTGGTGGTTGTTAGTAAGACAGACGTACGATATGGAACAAGCACTGGCTAAGTCAAGGGGCATTCGCTCTGTAGTCAAATGTAATGCAATCTGGGGGTCTTTGTTTTAATTTATAATCAGTCTTACATGGAGTTCATTGCGGTTTAATTATGCTCTCTGTTTCACGAATTATTTCTTTGTAATTTTAATTTGTTTGGTGTTTTTTTTTCTTCCTTTTTTTATGTGTGTAATCATTTTCTTTGATATCTGTATGCATTTAATACTGTGTTTTCTTTATTGTTACCCTCTTGTTGACAAATAAAAAATATTTTAAAAAAAATTCAGTTCAGCAGTTCGGGCTGTAACTGCGACAAAGGTTTCCTATGGAAATTAACATGGAGAAAACATGTTTTGGGACCCCCCTTTTTTCTCGGCCCCCGCTTGATGACTCACCCCGAAACTTTCAAGACAGGAGCTGACTGGAGCTCCCCATTAGTTTTGAGAACTTCGCGAAGATTCGTCAAACGGCGCCAAAGATATTGGCAAAAGAAAAAAACGCTTTTCCTATGGAAACAAGGTCCTAACTATAACTACCTACTGGCGACCGCCAGTAGGTAATATATATATCTATATATATATATATATATATATATATATATATATATATATATATATATATATATCTATATATATATATATATAGATATATAGATATATATATTGATTCCCTCTCAGTCCTCAACGGCGTGTTTCCTCTCACCGGCTTGATACAGACACTCAGATGATGCTCCAAATAGAATTTATTGATATTCCATCATCACCATTATACGTTTCGCCCGCTAACCACGTCCTTGATCACACAAATGCAATGCCGCCATTTTACCTGTTTTTATAATGGACATCATCATGCAAATTGACATGATACTAAGTGGTACATTCAAAGTGCCTACATTTCTAAACAATATGCCTTTCAATGCATTCAATATTCATAAAAAAGAAAATCTAATAATTGTTACGACCTATAAGGTATCAGCCTGCATAAAATGTAATTACATTATGTGATTTTATATTTTATATATATGTAATGTGATTTTAAAGGTATTTATACTTTTTTAACGATGCATTTGAGCAGAGTTGAAGTCTGTTGTTAATCTCCATTAATGGTTTTACAAGCACTGTCACTTTAAAAGGGGTGATCTAATGAGCCAGCGTTGTCATGTGATCAAGGCCGGGCATGGCCGAAACGCATTATGCATTACGCAGAGTGAAATAAAATAAAATTAATAATTGCACGGAATTGTGGTCCACACTCGTTATTCTCCACGAAGGAGTTTTAAGATGGCGAGATCCTTGGATATTTACCGAATTGACTACCTCCGGTGTTGTGGAACCCCTCCCTGAAAGTTGGCTCCGAAAATGGCAAGTCAAGCTCCCGGCAAGCTCGGACGCAAGTATCCTTGGTTACTGCGACTGTGTAACCCGGAAGCACAAATTGAAGTATTTCGGCACCAGAGACTACGGAAGCCCCCCTGCAGATACGGAAAGTATCGCGCCTTGGTGAGGTTGACAGAGCGGAACGGGACCGGCAACGGCTGATAGCTGCAGCAGAGCGGTGACCGCAACGGCAACGCAACTTCACCCGAAGTGAGATGGTACGCAAAATTTCTGTATTACGGAAGCAGGTGGGGAGGTGTGCGCCCACAGGACCCCGAACAGTATTAGGCAAGTGACGAGGGCCCATTGGGATGTAATTAAACAAATAATAATATTAACTCACGATGTCTGCTGACACGCTGCGAGATCGGGAAACTGCCGCAGAGGAGATGTTCTCGGACTCTCCCCCAGATCTATTGGAACGGGACAGAAGTGTGAATGGAGAAACAAGTGGAGGTATTAAAAGCATCAAGGATAATTTTCGCGTCCTTGAAAAACTCATGAGGCAAGAACAGTCGAAGTGGTGGGAGTCAAAGTCACTCCAAAAGTACCTAGATGTGGGAAGGATCCCTAGGTGCCTTAGGATTATGATAGCCCCAAGCTACGAGATGCCGAACCCTCAGATGATGGCTGAATGGGCGGAGTGCAATTTAGACTCATCTCGTAAGCTGGTACAAATCCTGGTTAAATACACGGAGAGTGATAGACGTGACCTGCAAACGAAAATAGACGCCCTCAATGAGGAAATCAAGGCGCTGGGGGATTCCCAACAAAAACAGAAATTGTATGATGAAATGATGGTGAGGCTGCATTAAGAGGAAGATAAAATCAAGATAAGGAAGACCTACATGTTCAAAAGAGACAAAGAGGACTATGAAAATGGGCAGATTTTTACGTTTTCACGTAAATACGACTCTCTGAGGAATGCTAGGGCCAATAAACAGATGCAATTTACAAATCAAACAGATAAGGATCATCACCAAGCGGAGATCACATCTGCATCTGAAATGAGTTTGGCGCTTGAAAGCGAATCGGAATCAGAGGTAGACAGCAAAAGGCCCAGCCAAAGTAACATCAGATTAACCATAGGAGAGGAGTTAGATTTTTTAAGAAAGAGCAGAAGGGAAACATTGCGCCCAAGGAACAGCAGGCCCGGAAAAAACAAAAACCCAGAGAAGAAGGGAAAGAAGGCAGGCCGGCAGAAAGCGCAGGCAACAAGAAACCAGCACACGGACGGGGGCAATGGAAACACAAGTAGTGGCTGGTCAACAGCGCCCTACAACTATTACCGGTGCTAATACAATCATCAATCTAGCCCACATAGAACTCAATGCAGCTGAACAACAACTACTCTCCTTGGGGTTATCCTACTGCCCGGAGAGCAATTTCAACTACACGCAAACTCGAACAGACATATATAAATTCATAAGGAAACATAAGTTGAAGAAATATCATCAGCTCCAAACTCAGTCAAAAAACATTGATAATAATATATCAACAGCAAACACCTCGAGTGCATCCAACTTAACAGTTGCGGATTACGACCTACTTCGGGACCTTCATGATTTGGAGAATGACAATGGGGTCTCAGAGAGCAGTGATATTGGGCAGGGACAGCCAGTCAGATCGCATGGTGCTGACTCACCAATACAAGAAACTAATGCTAAACCGGATACCCCGTTCAAAATCAAATCCAAATTCATCCTGATAATGCCTCGAGATTCTTTAGATGTGTTCAATGAGCAGGTGGTGGCGCAGGTTAAAAAACTGAATATTGGTCTCAACAAAATAAAGAGAAAACTCACCAATCAGGAAAGGAAATATCATCAAATGATCGATAAATTGAAAAAGAAAAACAAGTAGTGGTCAGAAACTCTGACAAGGGAGGGAACATTGTTTTGTGGCCACTCAATGCTTATATGGAGGAAGCACTCTCACAACTTAACGATCCAGAATGCTACAGGAAGAGTTCGCTTCAAAAATTCAAATGTACCCAGGATTACTTTTTTGCAAAGCTTCTAGCATAGAAGAGTGTGGGCTTACTCAATCTGGAGGAATATAAATATTTGAAAAAAGAGCACCCTACAATTCCGGTAATATATTTTATTCCGAAAGTGCACAAGGACATGCTGAAGCTGCCAGGGAGGCCAATCATAGCAGCATGTGATGGCCCTCTGGAAAACATGTCAAGGTACTTTGACTATTTCTTGCAGGAACACGTGAAAAATCTGCGATCCTATGTACAGGACACAAGCGACTTCCTGCGCAAGATTGAAAATATAGAGTGGAGGCCTGGTTACCTTTTAATTGCCCTTGATGTAACATCGCTTTATATGTGTATAAGAAACAATGATGTTATCAGGGCAGTGGAGCATTTTCTAGGCTGTCGACCTTTGAAATATGCCCAACACAATAGAATGTTAATCAGTATGCTACTGTTTTGTCTGGAAAACAATTTGTTCCTTTTCAAAAATCAGATGTACCAATAAATCCAAAGGGTGGAAATGGGGGCCAGCTTCTCCCCCAGCTATGCATGTTTGTTCATGGGCTGGTGGGAGGAGCTGGTCCTCAGGAAACAATTTGACCACATATATCGTGAAAAGGTAGTTACCTGGTTAAGGTTTATCGATGATTTATTTATTATCTGGTGTGGTACAGAGCAGAGTGCAATTGAGTTTATCTCACAGATCAATGTTAATGATGTTAATTTGAATTTTACCTCAACCATCAGTGCGGAAAGAGTGACATTTTTAGATGTACAGGTTCAGATTTTTAATAATAATATTACTACGTCTTTGTATCGTAAACCAACAGCAGGAAACAGTGTTGCATGCGACTAGTTCTCATCCTCCGTACCTTATACAGAGTATCCCGTATGGGGGAATGTTAAGGGTAAGCCGGATCTGCAGTGATGAGGCAGACCTAGCAGTGAAACAACTGGAAAGTAAGGAACGTTTCTTAGCAAGAGGCTACAAAACTGTGACTATAGATGCCGCAATAGCTAAGTCTAGGCAACGAGCTAGGGAGGATCTTTTACAATACAACACAAAACATCAAGACGTAGATAGGATGAATTTCATCAAAGTCAATGAACCAACGAGACTGATTTTATCATACTCTAGGCAAGAGAAGCAACTCAGAGGTATTAGTAGGCGTAACTAGCCAATCGTGTTAGATGACCCTGTGATAGGTCACTTGTTACCAAAAACACCAACCATCACTTATAGGAAGACTGCATCAATGGGGAATGCGTTGGTCAAGAGTAGCCTGGAGGATATAGAATCATGGATCTGGTTAACAGCAAGAAAGGGCTTTTACAAATGTTCAAGCTGTAAAGCCTGCACATACGGCATTAATAAAACCTCTTACCAGACCGCATTCAAGAATAGAATACAGGTTATTGACAAGTACTTAACATGCAAAACAGATGACGTAGTCTACTTATTGGAATGCAGCTGTAGCCTTCAGTATATAGGTAGTACCAAGTTAGCCGCACACAAGAGGATCCTGCCTCACATACGAGCCATTGCCAATAATGATTCTAGTTACCTGGTTGCGAGGCATTTTAAAGAGTTTCATAATAGTAATCTTAAACATCTGAAATATTTTATCATTGATGCAGTACCAACCCAGAAAAGAGGAGGAAACCGGGAGGCTAAACTTGGACGTTTAGAAAAATGATATATACTGGAGTTGGATAAGAAGCACCCAGGAGGCCTGAACACTAGTGAGGATCTGCACACATACCTATAAGAACATGGTTTAAGTGTCAGGCATGCTGGGTGCTCTGATATCTGCATGTGCAGACACAGTCTATTACATTGATTGGATTTGGATATATTATCAAGGGGCACAGTATTTTGCAAACTGAATAGGGTTTTAAGATTCTCAAGTTTTAAGTGGCATATTTTATAACGGATTTTAGATGAATTGTATTTATCTAGAAGAATGCACTTTCAACGGAGGGTAACCCTGCTCAGTAGCCAGATATTGACAACTCCTTAATGAAATTATTAATGAATTTATGTATGAATCTTTGTATGATGCACTTTAATCAATTGGACCTCCATGTTGTTTTATATTTTAAGCACTTTAGAATTGTTGCCAGTATGCTAATATGACATTAAGTTAAAATAGGTATTGATGGTAACAGCAATCACTTAGCACTTTTTCTTATTTGCGCCATAGATAATCCTGGCTGGGAGGATTGTATGAGCACTTAGTCACTTTATTCAGTAATTGCTATCTGCACACAAAGATGAAAGTATAATGAAATGGTTATACAGGAAGAGGTATACATATTGAAAAGGTATTTATACAAGTCAACCCTTATCCTGTCCAGGCTCAAATTGCAATATGTGGATAATTTTGTATATAATCATATACTTAAAAGAAAAAATGTATTGAGCACTAATCACTTTATGCAAAAAATATATAGAATCAAAAATCTAAATTATTGAAGCAATTACATAAGGAAATGTTTGGGGTGTGTGTAAATTAGGTATGCGGGCACGATTGTTTTACGAAAACCATTAGTGTAAGAGGAATGAATTCAACAGGGAAATAAGCATTTGAGCCATGAAATAATTGTTACGACCTACAAGGTATCAGCCTGCATAAAATGTAACTACATTATGTGATTTTATATTTTATATTTATGTAATGTGATTTTAAAGGTATTTATACTTTTTTAACGATGCATTTGAGCAGAGTTGAAGTCTGTTGTCAATCTCCATTAATGGTTTTACAAGCACTGTCACTTTAAAAGGGGTGATCTAATGAGCCAGCGTTGTCATGTGATCAAGGCCGGGCACGGCCGAAACGCGTTATGGCCGACAGAGTAATAAAATAAAATAAATAATTGCACGGAATTGTGGTCCACACTCGTTATTCTCCACGAAGGAGTTTGTAGTTGGCGAGATCCTTGGATATATATATATATATATATATAGCTGGTTACTGATGTACATTAAAAGCCGCTTTTTGAAAAGGAAACTGTGTCCACAGCAGCTGTTCTTCACCGTAAAACGGCGCTGGTTCGTATATATATATATATATATATATATATATATATATATATCCAAGTACCCAACGTACAAGGAGCACTCGAGCAGCAACATGCTCCTAAAGAGCCTTTATGGTAAACAGTCCACCAGTATACGATAACTTTAAGCAGTTCAATGTGCCATGGATGCCTGACGCGTTTCGAAGTGTCCCCACTTCTCTTCAGAGGCTTTGGCAATTGAAGGCGCATAGGACATCACCCTCATTATTTAAATGCTCCAATGGATGCCCTGAATGGGACGCTCTGCCGCGACTAGCAGAGCATTATGGGCCTTGTAGTGTCCTTTATCTCCAGATGGAGCGCGCGATGTTGCTGCTGTGACATTGAATGCCCCCAGCTGGACCTCGGTGTGCCGGTGGATATGCTAAATCCGTTGCTGCCCCACGAAATCGGCCTGCTCGATAGCAGACCGCATGGCCCCCGCATCCTGGGGTGGTGCTCCTTCGCGGCAGGGTGTACCGCGTATTTATCCAAGCTCCAAGTATATATATATTGGTTCCCTCCAGTCCTCAATGGCGTGTTTCCTCTCACCGACTTGATACAGACACTCAGATGATGCTCCAAATAGAATTTATTGATATTCCATCATCACCATAATGCGTTCCGGCCGCTACTCACGTCCTTGATCACACAAATGCAGTGCCGCCATTTTACCTGTTTTTATAATGGGCAGGAAGATAACCTTCCTGCACAAAAACAATCACAAGAGGCTTTTTCCTCTTTAAAAAGGAAAAACGAGGAGAAATAAAGATATTTCTCCTTGTTGTGCCTCCCTTACGCCTCCCATGAGGTGGCATAAGTGTTTGGCGCTGCCTCAGATTTACGATTTCTCCTAAATCTGGGGCAGTGTCAAAAAGCCATGTATATTGCTGGGAACGCCCCCAGCAACACCCATAGAAGGCCCATTACATGCAGTTTCCTGCCGTTAAATGGGCACATATTTATAAGGCAATGAAAAGCCACGTAACATGGCTTTACGTGGCTTTATAAATATGCCAGTGGCACATTGCGCCACCGGAACATCAAAATAGTGATATTCCGGCAGCGCAAAAGTGCCAGTAGGGCCTCATAAATGAGGCCCATAGTTTCAAACCGTCATAATGCTTTGACTCGATCACCCCCTCTCTTGTTGTATGAGACCAGATCAATCACAAGATATGTCATCTGTGATACACTGCTGTTGTGCACGTGGGTATGTTTTATCTGCAATAGTAATAGCTAGCATGTGCTGCAATATATATTGTTTATGAATCTGCAGTACTGTACTGCCCACATATCTCAAATTGCAGCTACATGTCAGCACATATACTGCAGGATCACTTCTGCAGGTGAAGATTCTTTTGATCTTCACGGGTGTCTCGCTGAACAGTGTGTGATACTCGCTAGTGTTGATACCAATAGTACACACCCTGCATTTAGTGCACCTTTGGAAGCCCATTTTACCTGAAAGCCAGTTTTTAGATTTAGCAATTTCAGGGCTGTTTTCCACCAAGGTGTCCCTCATTGATACCGCTCTGCGATATGTAATCTGCGGATTTCTGGGCACCAATGCCCCTATCACTGGGTAAGAGCATATAATGTGCCACTTTTTCCTGACTAATGTTCTCAATTCATTACCCTGGTTCCTGTAGGTTGTAATAAGTCTCACAGCCCTTTCTCCTTTTCTTTCTTCTTAGTGTTAAAAAAAATGTTCTCCCTAGTTAGTGTGTTGACATTATTTTGTGTCTCCTTTAGTATTTTATCATTGTGCCCTCGTTGTTTGAAACTGCTAATCATTTCATTTTGGTAAGAAAGCATTTTGAAATGAGCTCTTGTTGTGGGTCTTTGTCTGGCTCAGCACTTAACCCATCAATTTGTTGTTGCAATTTGACTCTGTCAATGTCCGCATATTTGACTAAGATGCATACTAATCTGTTGGACGCCTCCAAATTTCTCTCGGCCCATTCACGGAGCATCTCGGGATTAGGATTTCAAAACTTGGTGCTATTAAGATTCACAATCCTCTCAGAATCCGCCCTACCTTGAGATATTTCGTTAGGGATTTATGTTCCCACCATTTACTTTGTTCCGTTTTCTTAAGTTTTTTCCAAAGTTTAAGTTTGCTGCTTACATCACTTCCATTTGAACTTTTATCTGTTCCCACTGCTGATGCAGTTTCACGTTGCAATGCTTGTTCATCATACATTTTGCCTGCCACTTCCTCCCGCTACAGACGCATTTTGGCAGACATGGTTGATATTATTTCTACTACGGGTTGGCGTATATATTTCTCCCAGCCAAGTCGATATAGCATACAGCCCTCTTCCCGTGTTGACGCTCTCACTTGGTAGATTACGGGATAACCATACAAGTCCTCCGACTCTCTGTGGCATTCTCTCACCACACCAGCGTCTCTCTATGTACAGGGGGCGCCAGCTGCTTTGTATCACTGATTTGCTTGTGGCCCACATATATATTTTGATAGCAATTTGTAAATGCGGGTAATTTTAGGGTTCATGGGTGGGTAGTGGTAAAGGGAGGCAATTTTATGGTTATGGGGTGGTAGTGGTAAAGGAAGGTTATGAGTAAATCAAAAAAAGGGTGGATCCCTGCTAAAAAGGAAAACAATGAAATTAAATGTTAAATTAAAAGTATCATTTATATAAATATATATATATATATTTTTTTTTTACTAAAATACAAAGGTTAAAGTAACATTATAGTTAGGTGTATATGTTAGTCACAACATTAACATTTTTAACAAAAAAAACACAGAAATTCACCAGTTATAGTTTGCATCTTCTAAAGGGGAGGGGGTCAAGTGGCCCCCTCCTCGAGCCTTATTAAGCTCTGTGGTCACCATACCCCAGGGCCATTTTTTTTTTAAAAGGGAGGGTGCCACGTGGCTCCCCTCCCCAATCCTCATTAGGGTCTGGTAACCCAATCCCCTAGGGCCTTATGTTTTTTAAAGGGGAGGGGAACCAAGTGGCCCCACTCCCCGAGCCTTTTTAAGCCTTGGGGACCCCATTGCCCAGGGCTGTTTTTTAAGGGGAGGGGGGCCTAGTGCCACCCCTCCTCCGGCCTTTAAAATACCCTGGGGACCCCATCCCTCAGGGCCATATCTCTTGTAAAAGGGGGGGGGCTGCACACCCCTCCTCCCAGAGCCTCATAAGGCCCTGGAGACCCCATCGCCCAGGGCCCTATGTATTTTCAGGGGGAGGAGGGGACCAAGTGGTCCCCCTCCCCAAGCCTTAGTAGGCCCTAAGGACCCCATCCCCCACTGACTGTGGTAGAGGGCTGTGTCGCTCTGCCCCGAACACAGCATGTGGACTCCCCAGGGCCATAGAAGGATCAGGGAGTGGGGCTGCAGGTCCCTCCCAACTCTATTTGAGAAACTTTGGTTCCAAGGTGGGCTCCTCGGGACGTATCATGGCTAGGGGAGGGGGGGCCGCATGGCCCCACTGCACTTTAATATTGAAATCCTCCCTTGGGGAATGGGGTCCTCAGGGCCCCCCTCCCCTTCTATGCAAATATTTGCCCTGGGAGTGGGTTCCCTGGGGCCTTAAATGGCTCGGGAGGGAGGCCACATGACCCCTATCCCCTTATTAAATATAGCCCCTGGGATGGGCTCCCTCGGGCCTATAATTAGTTGTGAGTGGGTATCTGAATGCCTGTATGGATGTGTTAGTGGGTCTAATGGACACAGTATGGGTGTCAGTGGCGGTGTGACTGGCTGTATTGGAGAGTGAGTGGGTGCGTGAGAGTCCACGTTGGTGACTGAGTGGATGTGTAGCTGGCTGCATAAGTGTATGAGTGGGTGTGTGAGTGGCTGTATGGGTAATTAAGTGGCTGTATAGTGAAAATGGATATATGGGTGAGTGAGTAGTTGTTTAAGTGTGTGTATAGGTACATGAGTGGGTGTCAGTGGCTATATTGGAGAGTGGCAGTGTGTGTGAGTGCCTGTAAGGGTGAGTGAGTGGCTGTTTGAGTGGTTGTATGCATGTGTGAATGGCTATGTAAGTGGTTCTGAGGGCATCCGTGGGTGTGGGAGTGGTTGTATGGATGAGTGATTTGCTTTGTGAGCGGATGTATTGGTAAGTGAGTGGGTGTGTGGGTAAATAAGTGGGTGTCTGAGTAGCTGTATCAGTGAGTGAGTGGAAGTGGGAGTGGCTGTATGTGTGAGTGTGTGGGTGTGTGAGTCCCTATATGTGTGAGTGAGTGGCTGTGTGACTGGCTGTATGAGTGAATGAGTAGGTGTATGAGTGGATCTATGGATGAGTGACTGGGTGTGTGAGTAGTTCTAAGAGTGCATAACCGAGTATGTGTGTGATTGTGTGTGTGTGTGTGTGTGTGTGTGTGTGTGTGTGTGAGTGAGTGGGTATATGAGAGGCTGTATGGGGGTGTGAGTGGGTATGAGTGGTCTATGGATGATGTAATCAGTGATATCATTTGAGATGTCATTAGTGATGTCACTGGCCATGTCATGAGTGATGTAATATGTGAGGTAATAAGCAGTGCATTGTAGGGGTGTAAGTTATAATTGGCTCAGGTAACTATAACTGCTGAATTTCTATGGTATTATACGAGTGAGATGTGAGTCTAACTATAACATCCCTTTAACCTTTTTTGTTTCAGTGAATTTCAAAGGTTTTTTAAATTCTGTTTCCCAACTATGACATCTCTGCAACCTTTGTTTTTTTCAGTGAATTTGTATGTTTTTTTTTAAATTTTGTATTCCAACTATGGCTATGTGGGTCTGTTAGTGGCTGTGTGAGTGGCTGAGTGGGTGTCTAAGTGTGTATGTGGGTGTCTCAGATGCTGTGTCACTGACTGACCCATATTGGAACAGCAGCTGCCCCTTTATTGAAAGAGAATCCACAGTTTTGCATAAAATAGCTACCCAAGTAAAGTACTTTCTATTGCTTAATTACAAAGTAGTACCTCCTCGAGAAAATATTCAGTATGTATTCTACACTACAAGTATGTAATGCAACATGAGGAAATCTCACATGTGATGCAATGTGATTATTCCTCATGCATCTGTGAACAGAAATTTGGGATAAAATGTTTGTATAGAAAAGACTACAAGACTATAAAGAGGTGAATCTGCATCAAATAAAGGTCCTACCTCTTAACTATATAAAGTAAGTGTATGTTTGATTAGTGGAGATGTCCTCATATTGTTCAGCATTGCGACTCATCTCCAAAATCAATGGAAAAAGTGTTGGGGTCCTTTTCGTAACATACCAATCTTCCTGCCAAAATGCGGATAGCCTTTTGCATACTACTAAGGTGAAAAGGTCACAGCCAAATGGGAGTACCTTGGAAGTGATTTTCAGATTTACATACTCCTAGTAATTTAAAAGGAGAATCATGGAATCTGCTTTGGCCAGAAGAAGGCAAGAAAGAACTCACTCATTACAGTCACTATAGGTTGCACTTTAATAGATCTCGATGCATTGTTGTCCATGAAAGATTTTAGATTGTTTTTGAATCTGGAATTTCCAAAAGACGCACACTTTACTTTCTCCAAGCCGAGGACTTACAATAATTTGTCCTTTACAGAGGTAGATCTTCAACTGGGGCACCTGCTTTGTTTAAATTTTTAAGTGCTTCTTGTTGAGGTTTATTTTCTGTGAAATCTGCATCAGGATTACAACGGAAGCTCACCTGCTTGTTTAATGAACAAGAGTCCTCACAATTCCACAAAATGTCTACCCGATTTGTGTATTTTCTACTAGTTAGTTACTCGTACTCGAGGACACGTTGGGACAACAGAGATACGGACGTTAGCTTCTGTTTGCGGGACGGAGGATTGATAGTGGCTAAAGGACACCTACGGGGACCTTTACTGCACATCCACTGATTTGGTGATGACGATCGGATTAGGAGCATCTACAAACTGGGTTGTGAATTTTTGTTAAAGCAAATTTCTTAATTTCTGACTTGTGCGATGGAATTATCACCACAATAGAATTCTGGACAAGTGACATTGAAGTCTTGAAAAAGTCGCAGGACTACATTCCCAGTGTGGCGACGAAACACGTGTTGGCTGGCTGAGTACCTTTTTGAATAAAAAGAAACAAAAGAGGAAAAGAATAAAAGGAAGAACTTCACTACAGTGTTCCTGGTTTGCGTATACTATCGCATATGGTTGTGTGTTTATGAAAAACCTTGACGTGTGCTGGGGATTGTATTTACGTCTTGTTTTGGCCTAGGCCACAATTTTGGGGAGGCTGGTGGTTCTCTCCACCTTGCAGCACCGTTGTCTAATACTGCTCTGTTGTAGATATTTGTGTGACATCACCTGAGTGGTGCCATTTGTCCTATTTCTATACCACCAACCTTTTGAATCTTTAGTTACTAACTGGCAGGTCGTTGGTTGAGTGTACAGTGTTTGCTGCCCATTATCTTCTTATAAGCTGGAAAGACTATTGCTTGTGGAGTTGTTTGTGTGGTTGTGAGGTGTGTACAGTAATCTATTTTTTTTCAAAACATTTAGGAGTCATGCACCCGTTGACGTCAGCGTGGTTTAGACAGAACTGAAACAGATATGTAGACACTTTAAAGGTTTTGGTTAAGGTAAATGGAATACAAATGCAGTAATAAAAATAGTTTGATTTGAAAGGGAAAACATTTTAAAGGTTGTTTTAATACTTTTGAGGAAGTCGCGATGCCTCCACGCACTATGCCGGCACATACTTCCGTATCCACGCTGGGTACGTGACTCTGGCATAAGTTTTGTTTGTAGTAAAATACTTATATAGACACCTTTAAAGTTTTCTTTAAAGTAAGAGGTTTAGTAATACAACACTGAAACTAGTATAACTACAGTGCAAATACATTTTAAGGTTCGTTTTAATGTATTTTGCGGATTCGCGATACCAGTGCTATGTGAGCGTTAAGGCGTTGCGCACCCGTTGTGACTCAGAAACAAATGGATTTGATTGGGTAAACAGCATTGCATAAATAATAGAGGAATCCCACTCATTTCTTTTATCTTTTTTGGACTGTGGATGTTTTTTTCACAGCTCTTTTGCATGTCTCAATTTTTTGGGGGGGTGTTTAGGGAAAAAATGGCGTCTGCTCAACCAGCACCACCTGGTGAGAATGGCAGAAGTTCTTCCCATGAAGATGAGCCCAACCCTCCCATAAAACAAAGCATAACCTGGGAATTCTTTAGCATCCCTGCTCGAGAAAAAAAAGTGAATGCTAGAAAGGTGACTTACACACTGTGCAACATAGTCCTGTCTCGTGGGTCTGACCGTAAATATTCTTGTGGAACCACAAGTTTGATGAAACATCTGTGGACGATTCTTTCTACTCGGCTGTAAACAGCACTCATGGAGCAATAGAAGCAAGACAACCCACCATCTTCATTGAACAGTTATGAGCCAAACACTACATCTGGTTCGACTATTTCCACTCCTCCTCCAACCCAGTTCCCTGAATTTGCTGGTATCTTCCATAAACACTCATAAGTGATAGTTTTTTTAATCAAAAATCTTAATACAAGTTTTGTGCTTTAAGTTACAAAGCACTCTGTTTTATTTTTTTCAAAATAAAAAAATATTTAAAAAATACAAAAAAATTGAAAAAGTATAAAAAAGGGTTCTTGTTAGAACTACCTATTCTGGTTACAGAAAGAATAATTACATGTTAAATGTATGTCTCTGATGGTGTAAATACATCTTCTTTTCTCTGGCGGTGTGTGTGTTAGTGTATAGATGATTTTCTGGGTATGTGAGTACCTGTATAGGTGAATGAAAGTCTGTGTGAGTGGCTGTATGTGTGACTGAGTTTTTGAGTGAGTGACACTATGGGTGTGTGACAGGCTGTTTAAGTGGCTATATTGTGACTGACTGACTGTGTGACTGGCTATATGTGTGAGTGAGAGGATGCATGAGTGCCTGTATGGGTGAGTGAGTGGGTATTGAGTGACTGTATGGGTGCGTGAGTGGGTGTGTCATTGGTTGTCTGAGTAAGTGACAGGGTGCATGAGTGAATGTATAGATGAGTGAATGGTGCATGAGTGACTATATGGGTGAGTGGCAGGGAGCATGAGTGGCTCCATGAGTGAGTGAGTGTGTGAGTAACTGAATAGATGAGTGAAAGGGTGAATGAATTACTGTATGGGGAGTGAGAAGGTGTGTGAGTGGCTGTATGGGTGAGTAACTGGATACATGAGTGGCTGTATGGGTGAGTGAGTGGGTGTGTGATTGGCTACATGCGTAGGCGGCTGTGTAAGTGACTGTTTAGGGGAGTGAGTGGCTGCACGATTAGCTATATAGGTGAGTGAGAGGCTGCATGAGTGCCTGTATGGGTGAGTTAGTGGTGTGTGAGTGGTTGTGTGAGTGAATGATAGGGTGCAGGAGTGAGTATATGGATGTGAATGGTACATGAGTGCCTGTATGGGTGAGTGGCAGGCTGCATGAGTGAATGAGTGTGTAAGCAACTTAATGAATAAGTGAGTGGCTGTGTGACTGGCTGCATGGGTAAGTGAGTGGCTGCATGAATGCCTGTGTGGGTGAGTGAGTGGGTGCATGAGTAGTGCATGGGTATGTGAGTGAGTGTGTGAGCAACTGAATGAGTGAGTGAAAGGATGCATGAATTATTGTATGGGTAAATGAGAAGGTGCATGAGTGGTTGTACAGGTAAGTATCTGGATGCATGAATGGGTGTATGGGTGTACGAGTGGGTCCTCAGTGACTGCATGGATGACTGAGTAGCTGTATACATGGCTGTATAGGGGACTGGGGGGGTGTCTGAGTGGCTATATGAGTGAGTGAAAGGGGTCATGAGTGACTGCATGAGTGAGTGACTGGGTGGCTGAGTGGAAGAATGAGTGGTTCTGTCAGTGACTGTATAGGTGAATGAGTGCCTGTCTTCTTCTCTGTATGAATAAGTTAGTGGCTGTCTGAGAATGTGTATGGGTAACTGAGTGGGTGTGTGAGTAGCTGTATGCATGTCTACGAGAGTTTATGAGTGGTTGTATAGGTAAGTGAGTACCTATATTACTGGCAATATGAGTGAGTGAGAGGGTGCATGAGTGCCTGTGTGGGTGAGTGAGTGGCTGTTCATTGTCTGTATGAGTGAGTGACTGGGTGTGTGAGTGGTTATAAGAGAGAGTGAGAAGATACATGAGTGGTACATGGGTAAGTGAGTCTGAGTAACTGAATGAGTGATTGAAAGGGTATATGAATTACTATATGGGTGAGTGAGAAGGTGCATAAGTGGCTGTACAGGTGAGTAACTGGATGCATGAGTGGCTGCATGGATATGTGAGTGCATGTGTGAGTGGCTGCATGGGTGATTGAGTGGCTGTGTAAGTTGCTGTATAGGGGAGTGAGTGGCTTTATAGGTAAGTGAGACAATACATAAGTGCATGTATGGGTGAGTGAGTGTTGAGTGGCTGTATGGGTGCATGAGTGGATGTGTGAGTGGTTGTTTGAGTGAATAACAGGGTAAATGATGAGTGACTGGTGCATGAGTGCCTATATAGGTGAGTGGCTATGTGAGTGAGTGTGTGAGTAACTCAATGGCTGAGCGAGTGGCTTTGTGACTGGCTGAATGTATGAGTGAGTGGCTGCATTAGTGCCCATATGGGTGAGTGAGTGGGTGTGTGAGTGGTGCATGGGTAAGTGAGTGAGTGTGTGAGTAACTGAATGAGTGAGTGAAATGGTACATGAATTACTGTATGGGTGAGTGAGAAGGTGCACAAGTGGCTGTACAGGTGAGTAACTGGATGCATGAGTGACTGTATGGATGTATGAGTGGGCATGTGAGTGGCTACATGGGTGACCGAGTTGCTGTGTAAGTGGTTGTGTAGGGTAGTGAGTGGGTGCCTAACTGGGCTGTATGAGTGAGTCAAAGGGTTAATGAATGACTGCATGGGTTTGTGACTGGGTGTTTGAGTGGGTGTATGGGTGAGTATGTGAGTGGTTGAGTGGATGAATGAGTGATTCTGTCAGTGTCTGTATAGGTGAAGGAGTGCATGTCTTCATGTCTGTATGAGTAAGTTAGTGGCCATTTAAGTATCTGATTGTTTAACTGAGTGGATGTGTGAGTACCTGTATGCATGTCTGAGAGGGTATATGAGCAGCTGGATTGGTGAGTGAGTGGCTGTGTGACTGGCTATAGGAGTGAGTGAGAGGGTGCATACGTGCCTGTATGGGTGAGTGAGTGACTGTTAAGTGTCTGTATGAGTGAGTGACTGGGTATGTGAGTAGTTGTAAGAGTGAGTGACAGGGTGCATGAGTGGTGCATGGGTAAGTGAGTGAGTAACTAAATGAGTGACTGAAAGGGTACATGAATTACTGTATGAGTGAGTAAGAAGGTGTGTAAGTGGTTGTACAGGTGAGTAAAATATGCATGAGTGGCTGTGTGAGTGGGTGTGTGAGTAGCTGCATGGGTGAGTGAGTTGCTGTGTAAGTGGCTGTATGAGTGAGTAAAGGGTTATTGAAGGACTGTATGGCTAAGTGACTGGGTGTGTGACTGCTTGTATGGATGAGTGCATGAGTGGATAAGTGAATGAATGAGTGATTCTGTCAGTGACTGTATAGGTGAATGAGTGCATGCCTTCATGTCTGTATGAGTAAGTTAGTATCTGAATGGTTAACTGAGTGGGTGTGTGAGTACCTGTATGAATGTCTGAGGGGGTATATGAGCAGTTGGATGGGTGAGTGAGTGGCTGCCTGACTGACTATAGCAGTAAGTTAGAGGGTGCATGAGTGCCTGTATGGGTAAGTGAGTAGCTGTTAGGTATCTGTATGAGTGAGTGACTGGGTGTTTGAGTGGTTGTAAGAGTGAGTGATCGGGTGCATGAGTGGTGGATGGGTAAGTGAGTTGCTGTGTAAGTGGCTGCATGAGTATGTGAAAGGGTTCTTGAATGACTGCACGGCTGAGTGACTGGGTGTGTGACTGGGTGTATGGGTGAGTGCATGAGTGGATGAGTGGTTGGGTAGATAAATTAGTAGTTCTGTCAGTGACTGTATATGTGAATGAATGCATGTCTTATTATCTGTATGAGTAAGTTAGTAGCTGTCTGAGTATTTTTATGGGCAACTGAGTGGGTGTGTGAGTGGCTGTATGCATGTCTGAGAAGGTATGTGAGTGGCTTTATGGGTGAGTGACAGGCTGCATGACTGGCTATATGAGTGCGTGAGAAGGTGAATGAGTGTCTGCATGGGTGAGTGAGTGAGTGGGTGTTAAGTGGCTGTATGAGTGAGTGACTGGGTGTGCGAGTGGTTGTATGGGGGAGTGAGTGGGTGTGTGAGTGGCTGTATGGGTAAGTGAGTGGGTGTTAAGTGGCTGTATGAGTGAGTGACTGGGTATGCGAGTGGTTGTATGGGGGAGTGAGTGGGTATGTGAGTGGCTGTATGGGTAAGTGAGTGGATATGTTAATACATGAATAAGTAAGTTAGGATCATATGCCAGAGCTCATGAAAACAGCAATCAATTGCATGGTAGTATTCTAGTAACCCTACCTAGTAAAAGAAACTAATGGGATAGGATATCAACTGGTCTTTATGCATGAAGACCCTCTGCATGACTGTGTCAAAGAAATATGGATGTGACATACATTTAAATACGTACCACTGCAATAACTGTTGTAAAAGAAAAAGAACAGAAATAAAAGTTAATATTTGATTTACAAAATTCAAGAAATATAACAGTACACATTGTTCATGCTGTAACAGTATTTCACAATATAGTAAAACATTTCCTTTTTCCTTTTTATTGTTCTCAGTTTTCATACTTTTACAACATAAACAATATACTATAAGAAGTTTCATCCTTGAACAGTGGGAAACAAACAATCGTATGGATTGTGCAAAAAAACATAACTGCACAGTACATCACTGTAAATAAGTGACACTATGCATTGCACTCACTACAGTTCATTAAACAGTTGTTTTGCCTACACTTACTGTACTAACATAAACAAACATACCTTAAAGCTTTTCCCTTTATCATTATACCTGGTACACAAGTAGTAATAAATGTAAAGCACACTTTCATTTTTGAGATCCTTTTTAAAACATCACCTCTGGTAGGCCAAATGATGTTGAAAACACTGATGATCCATGTAGATGAAATACAATACTTTTTTCACAAAAACACTATATAGAAGTTTAGTTAAAGGAACAAAAGGTGACAATTTCGAAGTGTGAAAATGTAGTTTTGTTGTCAATTGAAGGTAGCTGTGATTCCATTGTGTCCATCTTGTTGCAGTCTTTAATTAGAGAGTATAGTATCCACATACTGTATTAAGACCTTTGTGGAAGAAAAAAGGACTGCTGAATGTTGGGGAACTTTTTGAAGACATCAACCCAGATAGCCTGAATGATGTCTAAAACGTTGATGATCCACGTACAAGAAACACTGCATATTCCTTTTTTGTTTAAATTTAAGGTTGCTGTTATTGCATTCCACCCATCCACTTTCACTCTTTAAATAGACAGTGTAGTGTCCAGATGTTACATTAACTCCTTCTTGAAAGATAATAGCTATAGTAGTATAGGTTTTTTCAGAAATTGATATTTGTCCAGCTTTAAAGTTTGTAATTTCGGTTTGCTGTTTAGATCCATCTGTTCTGTATCGCTGTAACAATAATAAAAGGTATTTTGCAGTTCTTTGTAGATGCAATGTAGACATTACTTCTGATCTACAATTTGGGGAGGGCATATTTTGGTTTGCCTGTTTAATCAATCTGTTGAAAGGCACAATTTTGCAATCTGGTAGTGATAAGTACAGAAATTGCTCTGAATTTATTAGAGTGGTGGATGTAAATGAGCAATCTTCACAGTCATGGTTCCATTTGTAACTCAGTCCAAATAAGTCACCAATATGTACTCCTTCTTCGAGTACTCTAAGAATGACCATTATAAATTATTGTGCGTCTTCTTGAGTGTTGATATTAAATATTAATGATCCGCTACATCCATCCAAAAGGTCTTGAATGCCTGAGGCAAATGTGGTACATATCTGTCACTGAGTAAATGTTGGAGCAAATGATATAGTGAAGCACACAATCTCTTATCTGGTTATTCTTCAATTTGATTTACAAGATGTAGTAAATGAAACAGTACATTGAGAATAACATTTGCATAGCAATTGACACATGAACTATTTTCTGTAAGGTATTGTATAATATCTCCCTCATTTTCCAGTTTTGTCTTCTTAACACGTTCCAGCTTGTGCTCCTTTATTTTCTTTTCTTGAACATCAGTTGTCTCTTTTGTAAGCTTCCATTTTGGACAGATTACCTGTTTCTCATAAATAGGGTACTGACCTAAATGAGGAGCGTGTAGACTTTTAACCTATTGGACTATCTTGCACAGCTTGCATCAGCACTAACTTTCTTATCATCAAATTCAACTAAAAACAAACCGTACAATCGTCTAACTCGTCATAATGCTACATAACGCATACCTTCTTTAAATACTGTGGTTCCAATATTGATAAAAGCAGTGTCTACACTTAAACCTTGAGATTTATGGATAGTTACAGCATATGCTAGAGACACTGGAAACTGTTGCTGTCGCACATATATGTCCTTCACAAGCAAAAAACCTGCAATACATCAACCAATCTGCCTCACACCATCAATCTGATCAAATTTTATGGCTAAGTACTCAACCTCATCCCTATTTGGAAAATTAATGAAATCAATAACTTTGCCCATAGCACCATTTACTAACCCTTACTCCACATTTAAATTACGTTCCAAAATTACTCGTCACTTTTTGCACACGAGTAAACACTTTTCTAATCCTGCAGTCCTTGACACAGACTTCTCCAAAGAATCCAATTTTGCTTGTAGTTTCTCAGTAAGTAGTATTGTTACTCCCTGGTGTTCCATTTTATCGATAGCTGTAATTTCCAAAATATCTTCTTTCTCCAGCTTCAGTAATTGTTTGTTGAAGTCGGAGCACTCTTGAGTGTAGGCATTAAACAGACTTTGGATTTGTCTTTTTCAATTAAATTGTACAACAGTTGTGCTGCTGTGTTGTCAGATGAAAAACATTTCTTGGTAAGTCGACTTTCCAAAGCATGTTTTCCCTCCTTTGTCAGAACTCCTACTCTAATGTCCTTAAGAATATGTCCATATTCCACATCAGATGCTTAACGCATATTCTTCACTAGTTCCTTGTATTCAAAGTTTAACCAAATATTTACATTGCCAATACTTCCCAAAGAATTTCTTGTTTCATTATGAAAAAGTGTCTTGAAAAGAGGCTGTCTTTTCACGGAGGTGAGTTGTAGTAGGTCACAGAAGTCAATTAAATGCTTTCCCCCAAACAGCAAATCATACTCTGTTTTTAAAATCTGCGGCATTCTTAAGTGTACGAAGGCAAGCATTAAGTTTGAAACCATACTCATATCATCAATGATTCAAAGCTCGTGTCAAGCTGCACCAGATAACGTTTGGTGTTCCAGTTTATTGTCATGTTCAACAGGTAGCATAAGTAGTCAGTGTAAAGTAATTCCATTAATGTTGTGTGCAGCTAATCCATTTGGTGCTGTTACTACACATGATAAATTTGAACCTGTCTTCTTCTGTACATAAGCAGTGAGAACTTGAATTAGAAAGCTTTCCTAGTGCCAGCTTGACCACCAGTATATAGTAGAATTGGCTTAAATGAAGAGCATTCACATTTGTTCTTCTCGTGCAGAAATCCATTCTCTGTTTTATCTTTTACTTTGAAAAATATTTCTCTCTGTTCATTGTTCAGTTGTGCTACTAAATGTTCGAAATCAACACTTTCCTTTCTTGCTTGTTGCATTGCAATCTCCACCTCACTCATGGCTAAGGTTGCTTCATTTTGAATAATTGGTTGTCCAGGTCGATCTTGTCTTAGTAGTGCAGAACTCTGGCTGCTTTGTGAACTCTTCTTAGCTGCTTGAGCAGCATTGATTTCTTCCTGTTCAATCTCATTTTTCAACATTTGTATATAGTTTAAAAAGACTGGGCACTGAATGATGCCTTTTACAGCATTGAAAGAGTCTGTGTAGCAGTCATAGTTTCCAAGTAGTTCTGATTCAGCTCACCAAAACTTGAACAGTTGCAGAAGTGCCAAATAGAAAAACTATCTTCTATCTGCAGTTTGGAAACTTAGGGGCTCATTAGGATGGCGTGCGGACTTCAGTCCACCCGCCATCCTAGCGGTAACGGGACTGCCCACCTGCCATGCGGCGGTCCCGCACCCCTGATAATGATGCGACCGCCACCGCGGTCGCATCTGGCAATTCAACATTGCGGCGGGTGCTGCTGGCTGCAGCACCCGCCGCAATGTCCAATGGCCATGTTGTGCATTTCCATGCACAACGTGGCAGGCACCGCGCGGTGCCTGCCACCTTGTGCATGGAAATGTAGGGGGGCCAAGTGCACCCCCCCACCACCCCGGGGGCCCACAACGGGCCCCCAAAGCAAATCTCCGCCAGCCTTTCGGAAAGGGCTTTCAGGACACGCATCCTAATATGGCTGGCGGTGCCTGCTAGACACCGCCACCATATTAGTGGCCCAAGTCCGCCCGGCCGGCAATCGTAACGATTGCCGATCGGCAGAAAAGCGGCGGACGCACTTTGCGTCCGCCGCAATATAATATGGCGGGGGTATTTCACTGTAGGATGGCGTAACGAACACCACCACCGGCCCAGCGGTGGCGATCGTTACGCCATCCTAATGACCCCCTTAGCTTGCGGTGGTTAATTAGATTTCCCTTGCTATGTCTCACCAAACAACCGTCACATCCAACTACTGCATATTTTCCTTCTTCTATATGTTCTCTCACATTCCTTTTGTATCTGCAGTGTTGAAGTACTTCATAAAGGCACATGTCTTCTAGATGTGGACTCGTATTCAACATATTTGTCTTCACAATGTCTGTACTTTCCGGGTCAAACTCCGCTAGATACTGATTTTCTAGGAAAGACTTTAACACTCTATTTCGTGTACTTGCTAGACCTAGACTTACCCAAACAATTCCCCTTGACTGTGAGAACAAACTGGCTGAGCTTCGCCCATCACAGTACTCATAGGAGCACATCTCTTGATGGGAAAGCATTTTCAAGCTGAAGCTGTATAATTTCTTAGATAGACTCTTTTCTGCAAAAATCTCCTCCCACATCTCCTTCATCTCTGATTTTGTAATGTATGAAGTGACGTACCAAGCAACAGCGAAGGAGTTGTCTGCAACAAATTGTAGATCTTTATTTGCATTCCACATTTTCAGAATCACAGGGTTGTAGTCATTTATATATTTGGAGGCCTGTGTTCTTTTTATGTTGTATGTGTTTTTCGGTGATTTCCGTGTCAAAGTATGTCTGACTGCAGACATAAATCTGTTCACTCTTCCTTATGTAATCACAAGTCGTGGGAATCCAAATTGACCTCCTGTGTAAAATGTTCCTTTGTATCTGTATTTTCGACGACAATACTTCCCACATCTATGAGTTTGAAACCGTAGTACTTGTTGTCTCAAGTCCTTTTCACTTCAGTCTCTTGGGATGACACATGTCAGATACTGTTGCATGAAAGACAAAACAGACTCATCACTGTCTGTTCCAAACTTTGGTGCATCTTTTATCCATAACAGCATGTGAATGTGAGGAGCACCTTTTGCTTGGTACTCCTTGCGCCAAAAGAAATCAGTAACTTCACCAAGAGGAGGCTTACTTTTGTTGGAGATGAAGAACATCATGGCTTGAAACCTGTGGTTAAAATATCTGCAAACGTTTGCAGGATCCAAGGAGCAAACTTCTCCTGATGTCTTCATTTTGATGTCCTTTATTTTTTAGTTTGCTTCTCGCAAAAATTCAAGCAGGTAATCCTAGATGTATTCAGCACAATTGAGTGTCAGAAACCAAGTAGGTGTTCATAGATTTCTCAAAATACATTTCAGTTCTCCATGACATCAATACCAATACTCATTGGTGCCATGTTGGCACATCATCAAATTAATCAAGTTGTACTCCAAGTTTTCATCCTTTGCATGAACTTTGTCAATAAATTCCTTAGTGGACAGATTTTCAAGATTAAAACCTGTTTTCAGTCTATGGTTAACAGCATATGAAAGTCCAGGAAAGTCACAATCAAACAGAAGATGGAATATGTAGGGACTACACTGTCGAAATCTTGGATTCTCTGAGTATAATCTGGTTGACCGGTATCCAGCTGCTGGTATCTGTACAGGGCAGTTATCAAACCGGCCACCTTCTCCAGTGGGAAACAGCTGTGGAAAAGAGCGAGCTACTAAACTTTTCTCCCACACACTCATGGGAGCTCCTTTTGCTTGCTTCATTTGAAAGAGATCAATAGCATCACCAATGATGTCTTTAGAATGCAGAGGATGAGTGCTATTGTGTTCATAAGTCTCTTCTGATCTGGATTGAACCAGTTTTTCAATCTGCCCACTTGATCGTGATGTTCCATCCTCTAAATATGTCATATCTTGAACAACATCAACATTTTTGTAATAAACATTATTGTGTACCTGGTATAATGTCGCTTTTTTACTTTGCTAACATCCACTAACTCTTGCCAGATTGTTTTACTCTTTGTAGGCACACCATTTGCTAGAATCACAACTGGTTCATGAGCATGTCTGTGTATACCAACAGTTTCCATATTCTGTTTAAAATCTAAAGGTAAGTAGACAACTCTTCCTTTGAGGCCTTTCTGAAGGTCAGTTGGTGGCAGCTTTCCTGTCTTAGGCTCCATACGAACTACAGCCTGAAATGGGTGTACACATTGTATGAGAATGGATTCATAAACATTCAGATTTCGTAGTACTTGTGGAAAAGAAACTAATTCTAACTTATTATGTACTGCTCTAGCTGGCATCTTGTTTTCCTCTAATTCAAACCGTTCCTCTATAAATTAATAAATAGCAAATTCTTGCCACTTCTATTCTCCTGCTCAGTTTTTGACAATACACCTACATTGCAAGTTGGCTTTTATAGTGAGAGGGTCGACAACAAATATAAACTCAGTTTGGTTTCTCAGAAGAAACTGTGTTAAATTTCCTAATCTATTCTGTAAAATTATCAACACTAATACCTATCTCCTGTTCCTCTACACCTGTACATACCAACTCCTCACTGTCCCTACTCTTGCTCAGGACCAAAGAAACGGAATTGAACATCTTCACAAACGTTTCCTTCCTATGCTACTGTACCATGTAAAAGAGCTCTGTTCATTTCCCCTAAACACAGGGCAGGAGTTTTGACATAGTAAAGCTTCCTAACTAAACTTTGCATTTTAGAGTGGTGAACTGCTAAAATTCTAAAGAGATGAAAGGTTCTTTGGCATACTTTCTTTGATAGACATGCCAGTGAATGTCCCTGCAAATTAAAAACTTTCTTATTTTTCATAGATATAATTCTTGCAAAACCCGTATTTTCTGTTTTAGACATCTGCATGGAAACATATGTAGGAAAGTTCTCAATATATCAATTGATTCCTATAGAATACTGCAAATACTGCTACACTTCCATTTGTATATAGGGGCCTGTCTAAGTCTTCCTTGTACCTCTTCAGCTACCACTTCTTCAACATTCCTAGGTACCATCTCCTCTTTTGGAATGGGAGTTCCATCCTTCACCTCATAACATCGACCAGTAGTTTCAAGTGCAAGCACTAATGTGTTCTCTAGAAAGCAGCTGTGTTCATTAAAGAAAGACTCAGTACTGGAAGTAGGCTTCCATTCACCACTAAAAATTTGCAAAAATTACATCTATTCAAAAGTCGTTTTTTTTTGGCTTCTTCTTCTCATAGACAACACTATTTTGTCCAGTGTTGTCATTCTCCTCACTATCAAAATAAATAGCTTCCTAGTCAGGACAAATGCCTTCTCAACTACAGCCTCAACACGCTCCTTTTGTTTGACAGCTTCTCTTCTCCTTTTATAATGTTTCAAAGTTCGTATGAGATTCTGAGTTACCCTGCTACGGAACATTCTTACTCGAATTTCTTTCAACTGCCTCTGTCTCTTTGTTAAACTATCATCTTTCTTATATGATTTATTAGTAGTGCTGTCACTTAGTTTTATCCCTTTCTTAGTTGATTTGAGACTTCCAATTTTATTAACTTGGTTTTGCTCACTTTGTAGCTGTCCAGAAATTATTTTAAGAAATGTCTTACTTTTCTTATCAGCAGCTCTTTTCTCTTTAACCACATAGTCCACATTCTGTCCCTTTTCTTTCTCTGTTGTGAGCGGATCGTATCCATTCCTCTGTTTCTTTCTTCTTTGTGTTGCATTTCGCATTTTAAGTATCTGTTTTTAAGTAGAATAATAACTCTGCAAAAAATATATCTATATATATTTAGCTTATTATTATGCATTACAAAATTACATAATTTAACCATTTAATTTCCTGTACAAATACCTAAGGCCTAACTTAACAGTTACTTATATGTAGTAGAAGAGTACTTTAACACCTGACAAAGGCTTTTCAATACCAAGTCGATATAGCAGTAAAAGTGGACACCCAGGTTCTGCACTACTAGGCCTCACAGACATATAAACAGCTACTTCTCTGGATGGGTGAGTTGCTAGTCTCAGGGCTTGAGTACAAATCTAACTGACTGTATGTCCCTGTATGGTTGTATAAATGTTTCTGTAAGTAAGAATGTCAGTATAAGAGTAGCTCTCTTAGTAACTCAATTGGTGTGTAAATCTATATACAAGTGTCTGTATACATAGCTTAGTAGCTGTCTTAGATACTGTTAAGGTATGTAACTGTGTGTGCAACTAATTGTGGTACTGCTGTATACATAAGTGCAGTGCAGCTGTGACAATGGACATGTATGTAAATGTGTTGGCATATGTCTGGAAATCTTAGTTACTCTATGGGACTATCTATCTCTGTTGGAAAGTGGGTTACTAGTAGTGGTAAATATATATCTACCACTGGCAATAAGGCCACTAACGAAATATAGGGCTCAGTACAGGTCTTAGAAATTATTCCCATGCTCAACCCTTGGTAGCTTGGCTGTGAGCAGGCAGGCTTAACTTCAAAGACAGGTATGTAAAGCATTTAAAACACCAATTCAGTAAATAAGTAAGACACCACTCACAATAAAAATCCAACACCAATTTATAAAAATAGGAAATATTTTTATCTTTAAAATGATAAAGTGAAAAACAGCCAATGTAGGGAACCGGAGATATACATTTTTAAAGATTTAGCACTATATAGCACATAGAAACGTAGAGCACCTATTGGGACATCTGGTCGCATTAGAGCGGGACAAAGTCAACGTTTCAGGCCGACCACGATGGAGCCCTGTGCGGCTACCCCTCATGGTAGGTCTTGGTCAAAGTTTATACCTTTGCACTTAGAAACTTTGCTGAGCTTTCCAGCAGGACGAACCAGGGATCCAGGCTTGGCTCTCGCGGTTGGTCCCGGTCACCTCTCCTACGTTCGGACTTGGAAACATTTATGGAGCTTTTTCTGCAGGGGTCCCTCGCTGCTCTTCACCAGGCCAGATTCGAGGAGAGTTCGCCGGCTTGGGTTTCAGCTTACTCCCGGTAAAACTCTGGAAGTAGGACCTCTGGAGCTTTTCAGCGGGACGAACCTGGACGGCAGGCCGGCTCGTGGTTGAGGACCACCGGCTTGGCTGGCCAGTTCGAGTCGGTCCACTTGTGGAGCTTTTTTTCAAAGTTGCTCAAAGTTCTTCCCCAAAGGGTCCAAAAGTGTCTGAAACTTCCCCCAAGGATCTGGTAGCTCCAAGATGGGACTTCAGTTCCCACAATTCACTTGGACAAAACCCTTACAAATCCACTGGTTGTACTCCAGGCTGAAGATACTTGGTGGTGATGTTCCATGTGAGCTCTGTTCTAGATTGTGCAGCAGGCACAGTCTTTAGAGTGCAGGGCATGGTTGGTGCACATCAAACTTCTCAGCATGGACCCTTCTTCTTCCTTAAGTTTCAAGCAACAGATCTGAGAGGTTCTGCCCCTCTCAGATATTTATTCCAAGTACTCTGGGTCAAGCAGGAGGGCACTCCTGTCCTTTGAGGGGCAGGGCACCACCCCAGGTTATGACCACATCCTCCAAAGTGTGGCACTATTTTTACCAGAGAGCACCATTTCTCCAAAATTCATCATGGCTGATTTTCTAGCAGGGAGAGAAGAGCTGGCTAAACACACCTCCAGGATAGTTAATCTTCATAGTCTCACCCCTTGCATCTGCTCATTCCTCCCTTAATCCTACCATCTGGCTAAGTTCAAAGAGTAGAGGTGTAAATGAAACTGGCTTCTCCAACCTGTCTCCTCCTTCCATTTAAGAATATTGTTTACGACCCCTTACCCTGCTCTGACATTCCTATGTAGCAGAACCCCCCCCCCCCCAGAAGAGCTTTCTAACCCCAGGGGCCATTTATCACCTCATCAAAGGAGCCTGGCTAATCCACTTAACTCTGACCAATAAGGACAGACCACTGGAAGGCTTAATTTTGGGTTCACTGATAGAATATCAATGTTAAAAATATTGATGTTCAAAATATTGAAAAAAATATATGGACTACAAAAATATCCACTCCCATACCTACACAGGTAAGTACAAAAATATTGAATCAAAAATATTGATGTAAAAGATATAGAAGTAAAAAATATTGATTTAAATATATATATAAAATAAAATAATATATATTAAATATTAATACTAATTTTAACAAAATACATTAAATTTAATATACATTATTACAAAATCTTACAAATAAACGTAATTTAAAAAAAATAAACACACAAACATAATAATTTATACATATATATATTTACTTTAAAATAATTAATAAACTATTATCTTTAATTTATTTTAAAACTTTAAAATTATATAAAAATAATATATATATATATATAAACAATTTAAAATTTAAAAAAACATTCTAGAATATATTAAAACATTAAACTATGAAAAAATATTTAAACTTAAATTGCCTAATTTAATCAGTGCAACAGTAGGAAAAGTATTGGATAGCAAAATATTTAAAATTACTATTCCAACTCCAGTGAGTGCAACAGTAGGGAAAGTGTTGGATAGCGGAGGGGTAAAAATTACTATTCCCACTCCAAACAGTGCAACAGTAGGGAAAGTGTTGGATAGCGGAGGGGTAAAAATTACTATTCCCACTCCAGTGAGTGCAACAGTAGGGAAAGTGTTGGATAGCGGAGGGGTAAAAATTACTATTCCCACTCCAGTAAGAGCAATAGTAGGGTAAGTGTTGGATAGCGGAGGGGTAAAAATTACTATTCCCACTCCACTGACTGCAACAGTAGGATAAGTGTTGGATAGCAGAGAGGTAAAAATTACTATTCCCACTCCAGTGAGTGCAACAGTAGGGAAAGTGCTGGATAGCAGAGGGGTAAAAAATAACTATTCCAACTCTAGTGAGTGCACCAATAGGGAAAGTGTTGGATAGATGATGGGTAAAAAAGACTATTCCCACTCCAGTGAGAGCAACAATAGGGAAAGAGTTGGATAGCGGAGAAAAAAATACTATTCACAATCAAACACTTAGAGAAAAAAAACATATTAAAAAATAAAAACAAAAAATGTATAAACAAATTTTTTTTAAAAATATATATATTAAACATATAAAAAGAACACACACTTTAACACTATAATATCCACAACACACACCTAAATTAAACTATAAAATAATAAAACACAATTAAAATGTATTTAAAATTAAAAACTATTACTATTAACAACTAATAATTACCCCTTTAAAAGTAAAAACAACACACAAAAAAATAAACAATTACCCAAAATAAATATAAAATAATTAAAATTAATTCAATCAATCAATCAATCACGGCATTTATAGAGCGCGCTACTCACCCGGGAGGGTCTCAAGGCGCTGGGGGAGGGGGTAAGTTACTGCTCGAACAGCCAGGTCTTGAGCTGCTTCCTGAAGGAGAGATGGTCCTGGGTTCGCCGAAGGTGAGTGGGGAGGGAGTTCCAGGTCTTGGCTGCCAGGTAGGAGAAGGATCTTCCTCCGGCGGTGGCTCTGCGGATGCGTGGTACGGTGGCGAGGGCGTGGCTGGTTGATCGTAGCTGGCGGGTGGGCGTGTAGAAGGTCATGCGGTCGTTGAGGTACTTGGGGCCCAGGTCGTGGAGGGCCTTGTGTGCGTGGGTGAGGAGTCTGAACGTGATTCTCTTGCTGACGGGGAGCCAGTGCAGGTCTTTCAGGTGTCCGGTGATGTGGCTGTGTCGGGGGATGTCCAGGATGAGTCGTGCGGAGGCGTTCTGGATGCGCTGGAGTCTTTTTGAAGTTTGGCTGTGGTTCCGGCGTAGAGGGTGTTCCCATAGTCCAGTCGGCTGGTGACGAGTGCCTGGGTGACGGTCTTCCTGGTTTCAGTGGGGATCCATCTGAAGATCTTGCGGAGCATGCGCAGGGTGTTGAAGCACGAAGATGAGACGGCATTGACTTGTCTGGTCATCGACAGGGAGGAGTCCAGGATGAAGCCCAGGTTGCGTGCGTGGTCCGTTGGCTTGGGCGCGGTGCCCAGGGCTGGGGGCCACCAAGAGTCGTCCCAGGCGGAGGGTGATGAGCCCAGGATGAGGACTTCCGTCTTGTCTGAGTTCAGTTTAAGGTGGCTGTTCCTCATCCAGTCGGCGACGTCTCTCATCCCGTCGTGTAGGTTGGCTCTGGCGGTGGTGGGGTCGTTGGTGAGGGAGAGGATCAGCTGGGTGTCGTCAACGTAGGAGATGATGTTGAGGTTGTGTTGGCGTGCGATGGCTGCGAGGGGGCTCATGTAGACGTTGAAGAGGGTTGGACTGAGTGAAGATCCTTGTGGACCGCCGCAGATGACTTCGGTGGCCTCGGATCTGAACGGGGGGAGGCGGACTCTCTGGGTTCTTCCGGCGAGGAACGAGATGATCCATTCCAGTGCTTTCTCTCGGATTCCGATGTTGCTGAGGCGCTTCACTAGGGTGCGGTGGCAGACGGTGTCGAACGCCGCGGAGAGGTCCAAGAGGATGAGGGCTGCTGTTTCCCCGTTGTCGGTTAGGGTTCTGATGTCGTCGGTGGCTGCGATAAGGGCGGTCTCGGTGCTGTGGTTGGCCTGAAACCCGGACTGCGAGGGGTCGAGGGATCCATTCGTCTCGAGGAAGGCGGCAAGCTGTCTGTTGACGGTCTTCTCGATGACTTTGGCCGGAAACGGAAGGAGCGAGATGGGACGGTAGTTCTTGAGGTCGGTGGGGTCCGCCGTTGGTTTCTTCAGGAGGGCGGTAAGCTCGGCGTGCTTCCAGCTCTCCGGGAAGGTGGCGGTGTGGAAGGAGGAGTTGATGATGTCCCAGAGATGGGGTGCGATGGTGGCGTCGGCTTTGTTGAAGACGTGGTGTGGGCAGGGGTCGGTTGGTGATCCGGAGTGGATGGAGTTCATCGTGCGGGTGGTGTCTTCGGTGCTGATCGGGGTCCAGTTGCAGAGGGTGGTGGTGGCGGGCGTTGGTTCGGCGGTAGGGTGCGTGGTCTGTGCGTCGAAGCTGTTATGTATATATATAATTAATTAAACACAAATTACTTCCCACCCTTTACTCCTATAAACACCACAACACACACCTAAAATGAATTCCACAATTACCATAATTAATCACCAATTCATTTATTAAAATGAATTAACAACCAATTATTAATTCATCAATTAAAAATAAATTATTTCCCACCCTTTACACCTATAAACACCACAACACACACCTAAAATTGATTACACAATTACCATAATTAATTACCAATTAATTAATTAAAATGTATTAACAACCAATTATTAATTAATTCATAATATATTACTTTACACATTTAACACAATAACATCTCAATTAAACAAATATTAATAAATAAGAATTAATCAATACATTTAATATAATTAAATTACTTCTCACCCTATTCCCCTATAAACCCACAACCCGCTACGGAACTAAAAATGCAAAATTCAAATTTTAAAAAATGAATAAATTTAATATAATTAAATTACTTCCCACCCTATTCCCCTATAAACCCACAAACCGCTACGGAACTAAAAGCGCAAAATCCAAATAAAAAAAATTAATAACTACTAAAAAAGTAACACATATATTAAAAATACAAACAATTCTTATACAAAAAAACATACATCACATACATATAAAATATATACTAAAATACATAACAATAATAAAAAACTATGGGGCACATTACGATACCCGGCGTAAATAATTCCGCCAGGCATGGAAGCGGCAAAAATCCGCCCGCACACACCGCCTGAACACCGACCACGCCATTACGATTACACAAACCGAATACCGCCATCGGCGGAAAAAGCACACAAAATACCGCCCGCCAACGTCCGAGTCGGAGACAAACCGCCCGCCACGGACGGAAACACGCACGACAACACAAAACCGCCCGCCCTCACGGCCGACACACCGCACGTGAAATTACGATCGCACCGACATGAGCGCGGAAAAACCACAAATATACCGCCCGCCAGCGCAAACAACGCCGATGAGAATCGACACGGCAGAAGCCATGGCGCCAACGTACCTGCACAGAAACCATCCGCACACAAAACCAATAGCACACAACATGGCCAACAAGTCCACACAGCAAGGCACGCACAAATACACAAGCACAGTACACATCCCGAAAACACCCCCGGACAAACAAAAAATACAAAGGCCAGAACCCCAGACACAACACACCTGAAAACAACAGACCATGAGGACACACCCACATAGGTGAGTACAAAAGCAGCACTCCCACAGACCACAACCCCTTGCTACATTGCAAACCAGAGAGGAGAGGAGAGGACACAGTGACACAGCAAGGACAGCAGCACACCACAGAAACGCACACATCACAACCACCACCACCACCACCACCACCACCACCACCACCACCACCACCACCACCACCAAACACCGGCACCACAAACCCCCTGCACATTAAACAACACACACCGCACCAGCACCACAAACATCATGGCACCACAAAGAATGCCCAAGTTCACGCCCATGGAGCTGACGGTCATGGTCGACGAGATCATCAAGGTGTACCCACAAATCTATGGGAACATGGTCCAGCACACACCACTAGCCACCAGAAACAGAATGTGGAACCGGATCGTAGACCAGGTCAATGCAGTCGGGACCCTGCCCAGGAACAGAGTCGAGATCAACAAACGTTGGAATGACGTAAAGAGCCTGGTCAAGAAGAAGGAGGGCAAAAACAGAGAGCTGGCTGCCGTCACTGGCGGAGGGAATCCCGCGCTCTTTAAGACCTTCAAAGCGTGGGAGGAGAAGGTGCGAGTCGTAATCCATCCGGAGATCCTCGCCGGATTAGCAGGGGAGTGGAGGCTGGTAAGTACAAACTAATGTATACCAGCACACCGCTATGTACTCACATGCACTACCACCATGCCACAGCTCCCAGGGACAAACACCCCCATGTCCAGCACACAATACACAACACATCACACACACATGCAACAGACACTACCACACACAGCCCAAACAGAACAACTGTAAGATGCGTGGGGACATGTGTACACTAAGCCAGCCACATAACCACCAACAGGTCCCCAAATATGCCAGAAGCGCCACAACGAGCACCCACCACACCCATGTGTCCGCCACAGCTGCACTAACCGACAAGTAACAGGTAAGTGGCAGGAACACAAAGTGCAGTGGGTGGGACGGTGGACAGCCCAAGTACAACACACACCAGGCCCCAGTCCCACAGCACAGCAAGGAGGAGCATCCCCCACACCCCACAGCCACGTGTCAGCCACCGCAGTGCACAACGACAGCCGAAAGGCAGACATCACGGTCCACAGCAATCAGTGTCAGTGGGTATCCAGCCACCCCCACGACCCACAACACCCTCCCACCCCCACAGACCTGCAACATGGAGCACCCCCGCTTAGAGCCATGTGGCATCCAGTACAGTGCACGCACGAACAACTTGCAGGTGGGAAACTGGACAGGGCTGGATTACTGGAGGCATGAGGACCATAACACGACCAACACATGGGACATGTCACGTAGCAGACGAACACGCAGCACCGCCCACCGTCACGAACAAGTGAACAATGTGCACACGGACATGAACAACAGACTCACACCCCACATGACCCATCACAGACATAGCAACACCCAAGGAGCCACGTCTGCATGCACAAGCCACACTGAATATAGTACCACACGGCAGCCACTGTGCAACTCATCACACACAACCGAAACACCATTGAAGTCCTGTCCATGTAGCCCCAACTGCCTGTCAACCACACACCCCACAACTACGCCTATGTAAGACAAACAACACTAGACGCAACAGAGCGGAACAACATAAATGCACACGAACACCACTGAACCCATCAAACACACAGACACACCATGCACAAACAACATACCATCCATCCCATCCGTCAGCCCCAGTCTCATGAAAGGCATGTCATCCGCACAGCTGCCACACATACAGCAGTCACGCTAAGATACATGCCCATGACCAACCATGCGCCAGAAGTCAATGAAGTGCACGACACACTGTGAGCAACAACACACAACATGGGCCACACCCCCCGAGCACTGCAGTGATGCACATGGCACAGGGCAGCACGCACACCAAGGAGATGGGACAACTGCAATACGTTGGCTGGCACACAACCATCACTCACTCATAACGATGCGTCCAATGCCATGTCCAGTAATCACAACAGACAGCAAATATGCAGGCCATGTCAAGCATGCACACACCTCAAACCATGCACTGTCATGCTGCCACAACACATGTCACGTTCGGCACCCATGGCTCACAGCATGTACCCCAAAAGCATATTCCATCCCAAATGCGAATCTGGGGCATGGCCCCCATGTTGCCATATGCGTTCCTAAGCGTTCCATTTGAACCCCAAAAGCATATTCCATCCCAAATGCGAATCTGGGGCATGGCCCCCATGTTGCCATATGCGTTCCTAAGCGTTCCATTTGAACCCCAAAAGCAAAGTACAAACCAGACCCAGGATGGGCCAGGAGCCCGCATACACCAGAGTCACAATAAGTAGGGGCACAGCAACACACCCATCGGCATGGCCAATCCGTCCCATGCCACATGTGCACAGCACACAGTCCCATTGCCAAGCACACACAACTACAGATGCTACAGCCACACACACGCCTCCGGGAAACCCATGTACGAGATTGCACGAACTGTCAATGTCAGACGACAAATACATACTTCGCCAGGTGCAACACAATAACAAATCTCATTCTCTCCACAGGTGACGAACTGCTGGATGCTGGGGATGGAGCCAGCAGCCAGCACAGCCAGCCTACAAGCCCCCAACGAGGACACACGGATCTGGAGGATCTGTCCTCCTCTTCGGACACGGACAACCAAGCAGGCCCATCTGGTGTGGCAGGGCCCAGCCGCTCCCCAGGACCCCTCCTACCCACCAACCCATCATCCAGGGCTGCTGAACATTCACAGCCCCCTGCTGCCACTGTCGTTGCGGCCACACCCACGGTCATTGTGGCCACTACCACTGCCGCAACCGCCACCATCGCCGCACCGACCACCACCGCCGCCACCACCGCCACGTCTTCGCTGGCACCAGCCCCAGCGCAGGTGGTGGCCCGGACGACTGGATCCACCCTGGGAGCCACAGCGAGGACCGTGGTGAGCAATGTGGCTAGTGGGCAGGCCGGTGGCAGCAGGACTGGTAGGAGGAGCAGGGTCAGGGAAACGCCAGCCTCCCTGGGAGCCATGCCCTGCCTCACATGGCCAGAGTCCTTGGGGCCTATGAAGAGGCCCAAGGACAATGGGTCCGGTCTGCCTCAGACACGCGTGAGGTGCTGGGGGTGTTGAGGTCCATGGACGCCCGTATGGGCCAAATCGTGGACCTCATGGGACAGCTGGTGGTGGCGGTGAGGTCACAGCCAGGGACAGCAGCTCCCCTCCGCCACCACCTGCCGGGGCGCAGGGTGGAGCAGCAGTGTCCAGTTCCCCTGCGTCCACAGCCAGTGATCAGACCTCAACCACCAGCATGTCGCAAGCAGGCACCCCCTCGCAAACGTGGAAGGGGCCGTCCGAAGAGGAAACAGATCTCCCGGGAGGACTTCGCACGCTCCAGTCGCAAGTGAGGCAGCCAGCCAGCCTTCCGCCAGCCTTCCTTGACCAGCCACTGCATTGACTTGGACTACGATCCCACTCCACACAGCCATCTGGATGGCATGTGTGTGTTGGACTATGGACATAGAACCAGTGGGTACACCCTGATCATCACGCAGCCATGACCGACAGCTCATTGTCACTGCACGCACCACTTTTGTCATCACCTTACACACAATCACATGTCACAGTTTGTAATAAATGCACCTTTTTCACTAACTGCTGTTTGTGCCCTGTGTCTTATTTGTACGGAATACAACGGCCACCTTGGGCGGAAAGGCACCTGATGCGTGGCATGGCATTTGAATCCGGAGGGCCTGTAGGGACCTAGGGGTGGGAGACAGTACAGGAGCACATTCAATGAGTGTGTCACACACCCATCACACAGTACATGTCAACAACTACAAGCAATGTACACACATCGCACAGAGCAATAGGGCACAATGCCACAGCCACCAACAGTGGCATACTACCCTGGCCATGGAGCGTTGACACACAGCACGCAGTGAACAAACGGCCACCCTGACACAGCACACACACACCTGCACAGATACAGCCACATCAGCCGTCGTACATGGACACTCACCGTCAAGTGAAGTAGCGGGCGATGAGCTGCTGCCGCACATTACCAGCTTCCTCCTCTCCGCTGTCCTCCTCACTCGAGCTGTCCTGGTCTGCGGGCTGGGGCCCTGGTTGATCTCCGTCATCCACGATGAGGGGGATCTGCTTCCGAATGGCCAGATTGTGCAGCATGCAGCACGCCACCACTATCCGGCACACCTTCTGTGGGGAGTATGCCAGCGCACCCTCGGTGCGGTCCAGGCACCTGAACCTGGACTTGAGGAGGCCAAAGGTACGCTCGACCACACGTCTGGTCCTCCCATGTGCCTCATTGTAGCGATCGTCTGCTGGGGTGCGAGGATTCCTCAATGGACTGAGCAGCCATGCCCCATTCGGATACGCAGAGTCACCTGGGTGTGAGGGACACAGAGAACCGTTGCTAATCCAACTGGACAGGGGACAGCATCGCACAGCCAGCACGCTACACCACTCCACATACTCACCGACAATACAGGCACGATCCTGTTGCAGATTGGACATCAGTCGTGGCAAGATGCTGTTGCGCATTATGTGTGCGTCATGGGCCGAGCCTGGGAACTTTGCACACACGTGGGTGATCACCATGTCCGCAAGGCACACCACTTGCACATTCAGGGAGTGCGTGTGCTTCCTGTTGCGGTACAGGTGCTCAGTGGCCTGTGGTGGAACAAGGCCGACATGTGTGCAGTCAATGGCTCCAACGACGTGTGGGATTCTGCCAAGGGCATAGAATGCACCCTTCACTGCCGCCAATTCACGAGCCCTGGGGAAGCGGATGTACCTGTTCCGGTACAGCATCATGGCTGCCAGTACATCCCTCAGCACCTTGCTGAACATGGGCTGGGACATCCCTCCTCCAATGCCCACTGTGTGCTGGAATGACCCAGTGGCGAAGAAATGCATGGCGGCCATCACCTTAGCCGTGGGGGTGACAGCAGTCGGATACACCCTGCGGGGACGGAGATGGGGTTCTAACATGGCACACAGTCGATGCAGGGTTGGCCTGTCCAGCCGAAACTTCCTAATAACCTCTGTATCGTCCATGTCCGCCAGCAATTGGTATGGGCGGTCAATGTTCGGTCTCCGCCTAGGGACAATGGCAGAGGACACATGTCAATGCAACACGACACATAGCAATTTCGCATACACATCACTGACATGACTGAGCAAGCACATGAGCCACAGCCCAGCTGTCAAGCTGGGACGGCACGGCCACAATACACTTGCACAGGTCTCCCAACAATGGCAATGGCTAGTGATACAAACCACTGCCATGTGCATGCACATGGGGATCCAGGCCCCAATGACTTGCGGGGCGTGCTGATGGGGACTGACTGCATATCCGTCAAGCGGCAACGCCACGGCAACATGAATGTCTGCTGAGCATGGAACTGCTTCCGCGGCTGGATGAGTATGGCACACGACGACGACGATGTGGGCAGAGGCTGAGCGGCCAAAACAAGTGGGACCTGTGGCACGAGGGGATATGAGACAGTAGTAGGTGTCAGCACTGCACCCTATGTACAGCACTGTACGGATCACACCTCCCGAAACATTGACAGGTGTCCACATTGACAGCCCCATGCCAAGACGGCTGTGTGCTTGCAGTCACACGTCACAGGTGAGAGGTTACATTGCACGTGCCAGGTGGCAGTCGTACATAGTGGGAGCTGGCATGTGTGTGCATGTGTCTCCTGTTCAGGATCCACCAGATGGGCGCTGACTCTGTACTGACCATTGGACACAGCATGTTCCGTGGAAGGCTTGTGTGTGTGGGATGGTGGCACTGGATGTGCCGCCGTTGGGTGGGGGCCATGCACAGGGCGGGTACGTCGATGATTGCGCATTGTTGGTCACGGTGGGTGCACCCACTAAGATCTGTTGCCCTGTGTTCAATTCCTATGTCCGCATGATGATGGACTGTAGATGTGGGCAGACTACACATTGGTCGATGTGCTGTCTATATGCATGTGCCTTCACACCAGGCACAGCTGCCCCTGCACATGTGACCCCTGCTGGACTCGCTGCTGGGTCTGTGGAGCTGATGCACCTTCTGCGCGTGGGGCGGGCAGCTCTCCTCACTTCCCTCATTGCGCATGTCATGACTTTGCCGCAGGTGACATGGATCATGGAGGGCCCACATGTACGCGTGGGTAGGCTACACATGATTGTACACTGGTCGCCACCCCCAGTCAGTGTTTCGAATGGGAAGGTTGTCGTGCTGGTGGTATGTTCGATGTGGCGGATGGGCGGGCCTAGGTGCGGGCTTACATTCCGGACATGGGGGGTAGTTGTATTGGCGACTAGTTGCAGTACACACGGGACACGTCTCTTCCTTTCCACATCTGGGTCATCCCTTGTACTAACTGACAGTGATACAGTCATCTTCGCCCCAGCCCTCATGTCCTCCCCTCGCTCCCCCAATATGCATGCTCACCTGCGAGGCTAGCGCTTGCACAGGCAGCCCCAAGCTCGCACCAGAGAGGGCAAGGAGTGTATGTGTGGGTCCAGTTGCACGAGTGGGCTGTCTCAGGGTATGATGTGTCGCGGGACGCCGTCCACCTGCGTGGTGCCCCAAATGGTGACCCGGCCTGCATGGACTATGCATCACAGTCTTCGCCTTCCGGATCCGCCACCTGCGACACCCAGTGGCTGTGGCTGCCCTTGCGGCCAGGCCGCGTCCGTCTGTGGCTGATGGCCCACACATTCACTCTTTGGCCTCTCTGGGGAGGGCTCGGGGGTGGTGGCGCACGCGCTTGCACTTAGTCGCAATGGCATGTGGCGTGGTTGGTATGATGGGCAATGGATGGGATGGTGCGAGCCACCTCCCGTGACGTCAGTGCTGCTCGTGCTGTGGTGCGTCCCCTACACTTCCATCTGACTTGTGCCATGCTAGACGTTGAGGTTCTATTGCCTGCGTGATATGACCAGGAGGAGCGCGAGGAGACCTCTCACACACCATGCTCCACTGCCATCCCGTGCCCTGTATCGCCTGTGCGGATTGACTATGTTGGGGTTACACCTGGTCGACTGGGGCTGTGTGTGCCTTGTCAGGGGCATGGCGGGCGCACAACAGGATCCAGCTTGTCCACAGAGGGTGGGCTGAGGTGCGCCTGGTACCGCTTTGTACGTGTGCCCGGCTGCTGTGCACACACGTGTTCACTCCCCCCGACAGGTGTCCTCTCACAATGCCCAGGGAAGCGGTGGTGTACTGTTCATGACCCCTCCCAACACGGCGTGCTCCAACTTGGCATGTGCGCATCTACCCGTCGCACCCACCCACCTGAGCACTGCGTCCATACGACTTCACACGACACATGTGTGTCTTCCACAGTAGTGCTACTCATTTGCGTTGACATCCAATACCAGTGGACTACATGGTCATGTCACGACTGCCGTGTACTTCACATACTCTCATCCTCTCTCATTCGTACTTGTGAAATGAGTCAGCGGAGACAGTTTTGGTTTCAAACATTATATTGAGTCTTCTGTCCTCTGTGATGCAGTATAGTGGACACTACTGGCAGCGGGATACATGTTGAGGATATACTGAGCATGATTGCAAATGGGATAGGGTGTGGGGTTACATGTGATTGGCTGTTGCATGTGGGATGTGGGCTTCAGAGTGACATCTGCTTGGCCAAGGCTGTGCTAATGTACATTTACGTATAGCTGCGGAGCTGCGGACTTTGACACAGACGGTATACATGTAGCCTACCAGACCGCTTGGCATCATGGGCACAGTCCATCTCAGTTCCATGTGACAGGTTTGCTGCGGTTGTTCCTCATGCACGCGTGCATGTGAGATGACATCAGGGCATGTGCTTGCGTGCATGCAGCGGCGTGCCACTTGTTGTTGCACTGTGGTGGTTACTGGACATGTCACAGTCACTGGGGTCGTGTTGTTGTTGTATGCACTTGTCGTCCATGCAAAGGTCCTGGTATGGGATTCCCGGGGCGGGGGTGGGAGGGGTGCAGCACCCACAGACTCCAGGCGACCTATTCATGTCCACTGAGCGGTGTGTGTGTCCATGTGCGCTGGATCCATGTCGTGTCCTGGTTGTTCGTGCAGTTCCGTCCATGTGGGTGCGATACACAGAGCCCATGCCACTGCCTCCCACGATGCATGCGGTGTTCCTGGATGTGATGGGGAACAGTGTGCATGTCCCGGTCATATCCGATGTCATGGCGATGTCGTTGATGGTGTGGTTACAGTTGCCGGTCGTTTGGTATGGCTGTTGTGGTGGTGACTGGCCAGTCCGTGCGGAAGCTAAGCATGGGTGCGGGGTTGGACATCGTAGGTCACTCGGGGAACCTGTGTTGTGGTCCGACGTATTTACAGGTTGTCAGGTATGCGATGCCGTCCAGCAGGGCTTCCATGTCATTGGTGGTGTACATGTTTGCCAGCCAATGAAGCGGATGGTGGCTGTCAAGGTGTTGTTCGTAGGTTGTCCCTTGGAGGACCATGATGGGGCATGCTGGGTGACATTCGATGTAGCTGTTATCGATGATCCGTCGTGTGGAGGCACAGTGGTCCCATTTCAGTGCGGGTGCGATGTTGGCCACATACGCCATGCCCCCATAGGCAGAGCAGGCCCTGTCGTGTGCGTCCAGAGGGAGGAGTAGTGGTAGCAGGTCCGCCTTCAGACATGCCGGGTTGGAGAGGCATATCTCGACGGGATGCTGGTAGGGACACCTCCGACAGTAGAAGACGGGCATGACGCAGCTGAACAATGTGATGCGGTAAGTCAGTCGGTAACTTACGTTCAGCAGGGACAGGAGATCGCATCCCAATGTATGGCACAGGTTGGTTTTGTACAGCTTGAGCTGTTCGGCGTAGTTGGGTAGGTGTGTTGCGGTTGCCATTTCGCAGCGGTTCGTTGAGGTGGCGTGCTCCGGCTGTGTGTGCAGTCTGCAATGTGCACGCTCCGGGGTTCTGTGAGCTCTGTGTAGTCGTAGGGAGACAGGACTTGTGTTCTGTTGGCTTGTTTGGAGGACACGGGCCCTCTTCCCACATGCTTCTCAGACAGTTCAAGGTCAGTGCTGTGTGACTCCTTCCAATTAACTTGCATGTGGCCGACATGGGGGAGTGTTTTCTTCTTTCTTCCCCGTCCGTTGTGTGCTTCTGTGATATGCGCTATCTGCCCTGTGGTCGGTCTCCTCGGCATGCCTGTGTTGGTCTATTCTTGGACAATGGCTGTATTCACCGGCTTCTGTCGTAGGGCTGTGGTTTCGGAGTTGGAATGGAAGGTCATTCAGTGCTGTCTGCTCTCCCTTGTGTGGGCGGCAGGCTGCCTTTCCGCTCTGCGTTGGGCCTTGTGTGTGAATGTTATTCTTGGGCCACCTGTTGTCGGTCCCCGGGCTCTTTGGTGTTCCGTTTTATATGTCTTGTTCATATGTGCAGGGTGGTATGGGTGTTTCTGTGTGGTACTGGCGTTCCTCTTCCCGAAGGGGCCCTGCTTCTCCTAGTTGGTGTTGCCGCCGCTGTGTGCTACGCCATGTTTGTTACACTGGGGTGTGTCCTGCTGTTGCGTGTCTTCACTGATATGTGTGCGTCGGTTGTGTGGCGTTGGGTGTTGTCCGTGAATTGGGCGTTGAGGACATGTCTGTGGCCGGCCTGTCACGTGTCATGTGCGTTCGGGGTGGGGCTGATGTGTGTGCTGCTTGGTTGTGTCCCTGTGTCTGTGTGCGACGCATGCATGGCGCTGCGGTTGGCCTCTGCGTTGTGCGCATGTGTGGCGGCGTCATCGGCGCTTTGGGGCCGTGACGGGGTGGTTGGTTCCTAGTCCCAGGTGGTGTGTACACATGTGTTCTGCGATGTTACGATTTGGCCTGTGTGTCATATGTGGATGCGATGGTGGATGTGTAGTGTACACGCGCTGGTGGGGGTTGTCCGCTTTTTCCGCCCTTGCACTGTGTGCGCTGTTTGCGTGCACTTGTTGTGTGTGTGCCTACCTGCGTCTCCGCGGTACGTTGCGTCCTTGGTGGTGCATCAGCAGGAGCATGGGGACGGCCTGCAGTGCTGGATTCATGCTCGGGGAGCCGCTTCTTCGTTGTCCGTGCTCGGCGTCCGTGTTACCGCTTTGGTTTGTCGTACGGTATCTCTTGGCCGTGGGAGCCGTTTGTTTGCGGCATCGTAATTTATGCGCCGGGCGGGACGTGTTTCGTCGGACGGTGTGTGTCAGTTGGGCTGCGCCGCTACATGTACGGGCGCACTTTGATGGCGGACGGTGTTGCTGGCTTGCCGGCGGTGTTTGGCCTACTTTTCGCATCGTAATTGGGCGGGCGTGTGGACTGCTGCGTGCCGGCGGTAACTGGTGGTTTTTGCATCCGCCAGCACGGCGGTTGTGCTTCCGCCCGCCATCGTAATGGGCCCCTATATTTTTAACAACTATATTTTTGCAAACGATATTAAACACTTCAATATTTTTTACATGGATATTACTTACCTTAAGTCGATATTCTTAACCACAATATTCTTGCTGTCGATATTTCTGACCCACAATATTAATAAATAGATATTTGTGCAACTCGATATTTTATACTCGATATTCTGTCTCTGCACCTTAATTTTGGCTTACAGACAAGAAAACCTTATAACTTCTTGTCTGTACACTTTAGGAGAAATTCAACAATGGTATTTTAATGATTCTCCTAGCAGGAATTATCAGTTAATAACTTCTTGTCATGTTAACTTCTGTGGCAGGGGATTTGCAATGAGAAAAATTATTTGGGCCATTTTTCCAACATCAGGACTTATAAAAACATATTTTATAAGGACTCTGCCTATATCTACAGGACCCCCCACCCCTGGAACACCTAGGGGAGACATTAGGGGTTCTGAATATGTAAAAATAGTGCAGATCCTCACTCCACAGTGCTCCTAGTGCAAAAGTTGATTTTGGGAAGTCCTTGCCCACTATGTTGGAAGTGAAATGTGCAATTTCACTCAACCCAGGGCATCTGAAACTCATTTTATAAGGGTCCTCCTTATAAATACCTGACCCCCACCCCTGGGACACCTATGGGAGATTCTGGGGGTACCTAATATACCCAATAAGTTTGTAGTGTATCAGTTTTTAAGTGTCCCAAACACCAAAGTCGAGTTTGGGCACAATTTGCATTTTAAAAGCAGTCCTGCAACCCAGGGCTGCTTTTAAACTGACCTCAGGCTTCAGCAGTGCACACATGCAAGTGCAGAAAGGGCTGCTGGCCTATAAACTGCTGAGCTCTTTTATTTACTAGGGACTTAAAGGTAGTTTCAATCCCACTGCCCTATTATGTACTAGAGCCTTATATGGGAGGTCATGCCAATCATAGGGGTACCCTAACCCATAGTGTACCCAAGTGTATGTAGGTGTTTTCACTGTATTCTAAGGGGTCGATTCCGATTCGGGCCGGAAAAAGCACCGACCGACTCGGATCCGGAAAAAATACCGACCGACACGTACCCGTGGCGCCCGACACGCCAAGTACGATGCAAGGCGCGAAAAATCCAACCGACACGTAACGAAACCAAGTCGACCGACCGAGCCGCACGGAAAATAGCAATCCGGCCGGAAAAACACGCGAATCCAACCGACCGACACGCACCCGGAACAAATCCGACCGAAACGTACACGCCAACTCCAAACCGCAAAGTACGATGCAAGGCGCGAAAACCACGAGCGAGTCGGACGGAGGACAGGCCGTACGACCGACACGCATACAAAACCGAGCCGAAGCAACACAAAACACCGCGACCGACGCGTACGCAGCATAGAAAACTGCACAAACACAGCGTGAACGAAACGGAAAACACCGTACGAGACCAATGCAGGGTCCGACTCGGTCACAAGAACGTTTCCAACATACACAAACAACACAAAGGAAAAATCACCCAAAAAAAGGCCAAACAAGCAATTACCAAGCCAATAAATACTGGGGGGTGGGGACAGAGAACAAAGACACACCCACAACTCCACCTATATAAAGGACACAAATCACTACCATGAGCCTTTGCAAATGCCATTCCACTTCCAGCACCCAAGAGAAAGCAACCACACACCCACAGCTCATCCCTCACACAAGCCACACACCAGCAGCACACCAACAAATACCTACCTCACATACACCCAGCAAAACACACACTCACACACCCTCACCTGCACACCAACACACACATCACTCACCATCACCACCCATCACCATGCCCCCAAGAAGAATCACAAGTTCCTAGATTGTGAATTGGAAGTCCTGGTAGACGAGATCCTCAGGGTAGAGCCACAGCTGTTTGGCACATTAGTCCAACAGACCCCCATGTCGCAGAAAACCAAGATGTGGGAGAGGATCATCAACAGGGTGAACGCCCAATCACCATGTCGGCGCACAAAGACCGACATCCAGAACAGGTGGTATGACGTGCGCAGGAGGGTACGGAAACTGCTGAAGCAAGACTACATCAACAGCCAACACACCGGCAGTGGCCCTCCTGCCAAGCCAATATACCTCAGGCCCTGGGAGGAGAAGGTGCGGGCCATCCTACCGCCAGTGAGCGTATATGGACTAGAGGACATCCCAGAGCCTGGTGAGTACACAACAAATGTACACAATATACTGCCACAAAACACACACACATCACTGTCAAGGGGAGAGTCAAACCATGCACTCATAGCAATCACACAGCAACCAGAACAGAATCATCCCAAAATGTGTATGTCAGTCAGAGAAACACAACACATGCCATCAAAAAGTCACATCCAACTGTGCCAACACATGTACAAACACAACCAAAACTACAGCTAGGCAGTGGCACAAATAGAACTAACAAACACATCCACACATGTAGCCACCACAACAACACCAACACACAGTGAAGACCACTCAAAGGAAGGAATTCTGTGTATGCTGGCCAAGTCAGTGTAGCCAATAGCATCATGGGAGTCGCAGTCACACATATTGCCCGCCCCAAAACTGTCCCATCAACACCACCATGAACCATGCGCACATCACAGAGAGTGGAGAAGGACTCACAAGATGGCTGACACTGGCTACTGCTGTGGGGAGCACAAGGCCCTGCTGCCAACTGTGCACCAACAAACTACAGGACACCACTGACTGACATCCTGAGAGACAACTTCCACTCCCTGCAATGCAAGCACGTTCCATGGTGGGATATCTGGCTGGCTGAGTGGGAAGGGGGACTTGCAGCACTGACTATAGTCACCAGCACCTCCCCTCACACCCCCCCAACACAAACTCCACAGTACCCACCTGGTAGAATGCAATGCCCTCCATCCTAACACAAGATCCCACAAAGCACCACCACCCTGGGTTATGTTGTGTGAAGCACAGGGACACTCTTGGGACTCTTAGCCAAACAACTGCCAGGACAACACTCCCAGCCATCCTGTCAGCACAGCCAGCCCACCCCACAGGGAAGCAGAGTCAAAAGGAAGGAAGCATGGGCATGCTGGGAAGGGGGGTGGAGGCAATAGCATGATGGGAGTCGTACTCACAGACATTGCTCAGCCTCACAACTGGCCCATCAACACCACCCTGAACCATGCTCACATCACAGGGAGTGGAGAAGGACTCACAAGATGGCTGACACTGGCTACTGCTGTGGGGAGCACAAGGCCCTGCTGCCAACTGTGCACCAACAAACAGCAGGACACCACTGACTGACATCCTAAGAGACAACTTACACTCCCTGCAATGCAAGCACGTTCCATGGTGGGATATCTGGCTGGCTGGGTGGGAAGGGGGACTTGCAGCACTGACTATAGTCACCAGCACCTCCCCTCACACCCCCCAACACAAACTCCACAGTACCCACCTGGTAGAATGCAATGCCCTCCATCCTAACACAAGATCCCACAAAGCACCACCACCCAGGGTTATGTTGTGTGAAGCACATGGACACTCTTGGGACTCTTAGCCAAACAACTGCCAGGACAACACTCCCAGCCATCCTGTCAGCACAGCCAGCCCACCCCACAGGGAAGCAGAGTCAAAAGGAAGGAAGCATGGGCATGCTGGGAAGGGGGTGGAGGCAATAGCATGATGGGAGTCGTAGTCACAGACATTGCTCAGCCTCACAACTGGCCCATCAACACCACCCTGAACCATGCTCACATCACAGGGAGTTGAGAAGGACTCACAAGATGGCTGACACAGGCTACTGCTGTGGGGAGCACAAGGCCCTGCTGCCAACTGTGCACCAACAAACAGCAGGACACCACTGACTGACATCCTGAGAGACAACTTCCACTCCCTGCAATGCAAGCACGTTCCATGGTGGGATATCTGGCTGGCTGGGTGGGAAGGGGGACTTGCAGCACTGACTATAGTCACCAGCACCTCCCCTCACACCCCCCAACACAAACTCCACAGTACCCACCTGGTAGAATGCAATGCCCTCCATCCTAACACAAGATCCCACAAAGCACCACCACCCAGGGTTATGTTGTGTGAAGCACATGGACACTCTTGGGACTCTTAGCCAAACAACTGCCAGGACAACACTCCCAGCCATCCTGTCAGCACAGCCAGCCCACCCCACAGGGAAGCAGAGTCAAAGGAAGGAAGCATGGGCATGCTGGGAAGGGGGTGGAGGCAATAGCATGATGGGAGTCGTAGTCACAGACATTGCTCAGCCTCACAACTGGCCCATCAACACCACCCTGAACCATGCTCACATCACAGGGAGTGGAGAAGGACTCACAAGATGGCTGACACAGGCTACTGCTGTGGGGAGCACAAGGCCCTGCTGCCAACTGTGCACCAACAAACAGCAGGACACCACTGACTGACATCCTGAGAGACAACTTCCACTCCCTGCAATGCAAGCACGTTCCATGGTGGGATATCTGGCTGGCTGGGTGGGAAGGGGGACTTGCAGCACTGACTATAGTCACCAGCACCTCCCCTCACACCCCCCAACACAAACTCCACAGTACCCACCTGGTAGAATGCAATGCCCTCCATCCTAACACAAGATCCCACAAAGCACCACCACCCAGGGTTATGTTGTGTGAAGCACATGGACACTCTTGGGACTCTTAGCCAAACAACTGCCAGGACAACACTCCCAGCCATCCTGTCAGCACAGCCAGCCCAACCCACAGGGAAGCAGAGTCAAAAGGAAGGAAGCATGGGCATGCTGGGAAGGGGGTGGAGGCAATAGCATGATGGGAGTCGTAGTCACAGACATTGCTCAGCCTCACAACTGGCCCATCAACACCACCCTGAACCATGCTCACATCACAGGGAGTGGAGAAGGACTCACAAGATGGCTGACACAGGCTACTGCTGTGGGGAGCACAAGGCCCTGCTGCCAACTGTGCACCAACAAACAGCAGGACACCACTGACTGACATCCTGAGAGACAACTTCCACTCCCTGCAATGCAAGCACGTTCCATGGTGGGATATCTGGCTGGCTGGGTGGGAAGGGGGACTTGCAGCACTGACTATAGTCACCAGCACCTCCCCTCACACCCTCCCCAACACAAACTCCACAGTACCCACCTGGTAGAATGCAATGCCCTCCATCCTAACACAAGATCCCACAAAGCACCACCACCCTGGGTTATGTTGTGTGAAGCACAGGGACACTCTTGGGACTCTTAGCCAAACAACTGCCAGGACAACACTCCCAGCCATCCTGTCAGCACAGCCAGCCCAACCCACAGGGAAGCAGAGTCAAAAGGAAGGAAGCATGGGCATGCTGGGAAGGGGGAGGAGGCAATAGCATGATGGGAGTCGTACTCACAGCCCTACATCCCCCACCACATGGCCCAGCAAGCTCACACTCACGCATGCACATCCCACAGAGCGTGGAAAGGCCCATAAAAGATGTCTGACACTGTTGCTGTGTCGTGGAGAGCACAAGGGCATGCTGGGTACTGCACACCAACCAACAGCAGGACACCACTGTCAGCCATCTTGCCATTGCCCTCACACCCACACCCACTGAACTCCACACAAAAGCAAGTAAGTATGGGAATGCTGGCAAGTGGGGTGGAGGCAATGGCATGATGGGAGTCGTAGTCACAGACATAGCTCACCCCCACAACTGTCCCATCAACACCACCCTGAACCATGCTCACATCACAGGGAGTGGAGAAGGACTCACAAGATGGCTGACACTGGCTACTGCTGTGGGGAGCACAAGGCCCTGCTGCCAACTGTGCACCAACAAACAGCAGGACACCACTGACTGACATCCTGAGAGACAACTTACACTCCCTGCAACGCAAGCACGTTCCATGGTGGGATAACTGACTGGCTGGCTGGGTGGGAAGGAGGTCTGGCTGTCAACCAAACACAAGCAATGCAGACCATGTTCACACCCCAGAAAATACATAGAAATGCCCAAATAATGCAGGACAATGTGCCACACCAATATCAACCCCTGACTGTGACGACTTAGGACAATGCAATGTACAGGCCCGCACCCAGAGGCACAGTCACAACTGTCGTGTGTCAACCACTGATGCCTGCAGAAACATGACATACATTGTTTGTGTCTCCCAAAAACAGGTGATGATGGGGACACAGCAGCAGACGCTGAGGAGTCCCAGTCCCAGGCTCAAGAGGATGCCGAGCTCACTGGCGTCGTACAGCCTCTGTCCTCCTCGGACGATGAACAACCTGGCACATCCGGTGCAAGTCAACATGCAGCACCAGCAGGACCACCAGCTGCAGCACCAGCAGGACCACCAGCTGCACTCCCTGCACCCACCCCTACAACGACTGTCACCACGAATACCATCCCTGCCGACATGGACAGAATAAGGAGCAACACCAGCGCAGTGACCCTGGACCAACCTGGGGCCATGGACACCACCACCACCACCAACCCCCAAGGTGGACCAGGGTTATCTGTGCGTGCAACTGCACACACTGCACATGTCAGCAGGGGTGGTGGGAGGGGTGGGAGACAGAGGTCGCTGCTTGCAGACGTTGCTGGTGTGCATGACGACCCACAACTGGTACGCATAGCTGATGCGTACCAGTCCAGCACCGGAGAGCTCAGCCAGGTAGTGGGGCTCCTCAGAGACATCAAACAGCAGCAGGCTGCCCATCATGCCCGCTTGGACTCCCACATGTCCCACGTGGAGTCACACATGTCCCGTGTGGACTCACACATGTCCCGCGTGGAGTCCAAGTGGGATGTACTGCATGAGATGACGGCGGTGCACAGGGACATTTTACAATGCCTCCGCCAGATGAACAGCAACCAGTCCACACCTCCCTGTGTGCCAACAACATCTGGTACCGAACAAACTGCAACTGCCACAGGGAGGGAGGAGGACTCTGGCGGAGAGTCCCCTGCACCGCAGCAGCCTGCACTTGAGGGCCCCCCCAAGAAGAGGGGTCGTCCGAGGAGGGGAAAGTGAGAGGCCGATGGCCAAGCGCAACTCCCAGGAAGCCTGAACCTGTTCTGGATGTTCGCCTTTGTGCACAGACTGTTCACCCTGTTGACGGCAACACTACTCCCACACATTGCATGGGGAGTACAAGTTGGACCAATGTGTCAGACAACTGTGGCCCCGATACTGGGGATCCTGTCTACCCGGACTTTCAATTCACCTAGGAACTTGGGATTGCAAGATTCATGTACAGCACAACACATCCTATGCACTATTTACACAAATGTATCACAATAAACACACTAATACACCATACTTGCCTCTGTCGTGATTCCAACGTGGGTGCTGTTATGGGGATGATGAACTGCAAAATTACACTGTGTATGCGAACTGCAACAGCAAGGACAACACAGGCATGTGAGTAAAGGCAATGTGACACATATGAGGGAGACACACCACCAGGGCTACACAACACATACACACCTAGGCCATCTGACTCATTGCCTACACTGATGTTGCCAGGGAAGACGGTGCAATGCACAGACACCACACCCATTCCCAGTTGTAGTCAAGTAGCCCACAGGTGCAGTAAGCAAATGGCAGTCAAATGTGTGACCACAGACAACGCACATCACAAAGTGAAGCACAGGTTTATTACACAGTAGCAACATGCCGTAACCACTACAGATGCAAGGTAACCCCACCTGGTAGCGGGCACGCAGTCAACAACTGTAGACGGAAGGAAGTCCATGGGTGTGGCGCACATCACCTGTAGGGACACAACAGCTACCAGCCTGGATGTGCAATCACGTCGTCGGTGGACACAGTTGACCAAACGAATCTGAAAGTACCCTGTGAAGGACAGAAATGACACACAGTCAAAAGCAATGCAGTACAGGACAGAACAGCAAAACTCATGCACAATACATGTTACAAGATACCCACCCAGAACCAAGTTAGCATGTCAACACTGTTGGGGAGTACAGCCCACCTGTAACCACACATCGCAACACACATCCAGTCAAGTAGCCCATGGACACACTCCAACAGCGCCAGAGCCCCACCCACACATCATGCCAACTCACATCATTCACATGACACCTCAGGATACTCACATTCAGCTAAAGAAGTTGGTGATGAGCTGTGTGCGGACATCACCATCACCATCATCATCATCATCGTCACTGGCATCTTGGTCCAGGCCA